>BRDA01007109.1:29237-45756 GCA_036984385.1 Crenuchus spilurus
ACTTAGTCTTTCAAATCGTATAAAAGGGTGGTTTTATGAGAGTGAGTATACTATTACTATACCATTAAGGTCTGTAAGATAAACACCCAATCTCACTTGTACCTTATACACAACTAAGTTGTTTCTGTAACAATGCGGGACAACGTCTCAATTTGCGGGACGGGTGAAAAGTATTGAAAATGCGTGACTGTCCCGCGCAAAGCGGGACATCTGGTCACCCTACTCTAAACGTTTCTAGCCAAGACTTTTGAGCTCAGAACTGAATAAACAGAGGTGTTGACTACACACTGGTCATTACAGATTTTAGACATTGTATGTGGTTTTATTCCTAAAGCTTAAGAAATGTGAGATGACACTGTTTTCCTCAGCCACTAACCCTACACTGAATATTTATGAGATAGGTGTGAATAATCAGTTGAGGGGTCTTTTAGTCAGGATCACCTTAGGTGAGAGGTCTTTGTTGAATCAACACATATTCCATGTTCACTCTAACCCACAAATAGAATGTCTGGAATTACCATATCATTATCATATGAGTGAGAGTATTTTGGTGGGAAAATATGCTAAACTTTCTGATTCACTTTCACAGATGTGCCTGCTTATTTAAGCTCCTCTCACAAGAATCTAAAATATTCAAGCTATATACATCTAAAAAATAGACCCTTTAATGTTTAGTTTTAGTTCTAGGATAAAATCTTGCAGAGTTATACACATGTTTTAGTGCAATTTAATTAATTTAGTAAATATGCCGCCAGCAGAAAAGCTAACTCCAGAGGTTTAAAAATTCCAGTCTCATTATCTGGAAAACATGTTCATATTTAGTTTAGTAAATATCACGTGGAACTGTGTATAATGTTTTATATTACTGTATAAAAGAAACATGATATGACCTTAATGTGCATACTCTCTAGGAGTCCTATATGATCATGCAAATGAAATGTGGATAACTCAAATTTTTACAATTTATTTCTTACAGTGTTTATTTTTTATATACTGCATTCAAGTAACCATAAATTGTGATCTTAAATATGAGCTTCAATTTTATTGTATCAAATTGCAAATAACAACACACTGGTGAATGTCAGAAGTTACATACAAATGAAATAAGGGGATTAAATTCTTCTTAAGAACAGTAACTGTTAACTATAGTTTTGACTTATTAGTTGACTTAATGAATATTATTACTTTGACCCACTGCACAGTTACTGTACTTTCTGTCCTTGTATTATTGCACTATTTATACTTGTACAGTTACTGTATATACTGTATATAAACCAACAGGACATATATTTTTGACTCTGCACAATGGACACTTTTCCATGCGCCAAGACGAGTCTTCAGTAAAGGTAAGAGTGATGTTAAATGTTCATTAATCCATTTTTTGTGTTCTTTATGTAAAACTATAGTTATTCTGTATAAAATGTATTTTTTTTATATTTTGGAGTGCCTGGAACAGATTAATTGGATTTACATTATTTCTTATGAGAAATATTGCTTCAGTTATCATTCACTTCAGTTATCTTCAGACACTTTAGAACAGATTAATGATGAAAATTGAGGGCCAATGCAATCAGATTTATATGCACCATGACGATCAGATAGATACAAACTCCAGGTCTACATAAGTCAGACAGTAATCGGATTTCTGCTTTACAACCAGCCAATAAACTCAGAAGAATTACTGTGTGAAAACTTAATTCTGCAGATTTTTGTTAATACAACACTGGAAGTTGTTGTTATTTATTTTATTTATGGTTTTGAATAGTCTGTACTGCTGCTCATCTGAACACTTTCACCATCTCACTGCAAAGATGTGGTTGAGCTATTCGAAATGACCCACTTTATCCTTCCACTGTATTATTCTTTACCATGCCAGTGTCCTTCATTGTATTATGTGCAACCTCAGCATTGCTTGCCATGGTTACTTTTGTGGACTTTACATGTAAATAACACTGTATTTTGCACTTGCTAACTGCATGTCAGTAATCTAATCTAAAGGGCAATATAATAATAATAATAATAATAATAATAATAATAATAATAATAATAATAATAATGATAATACTTAATACTTTAAAGATGCTATATAAGTAAAACATTATTACATCCTAATCCACATACAATTTGAATTAATTTATGCTTGTTATGTTAAACGCAGTCCTGCTGTCTATTTCACTGACACATCAGCTCTGACATTTCTAATATCCGTGATGTCTCATGTCAGAATCGGACTCATTATGTCTGATATAGTGGTTAGTTGGCTCAGTACAGTAAATTTCTTTATAGAGTGTTGCAGATTTAATCAAAATGAGTAGCTCTGCTCAAGTTTCTCAATCCCACCCAGAAGTTCTCAAAAGCCACAAAGAACTGGAACAGGCTTCTGGGACATTCACTTCAACCACAACACCGAAAACCTCACCTCTTCGGAACGAATAACAGCAGTGCAACATTAACCCTTTCAGTAACTGATATCAACTGTTATCTTGCACCCATTGCTGACACAGATGTGCACACACACATAGCTTGTCTACTCCCTGTAGAGAAGTACTGCCAATATAAACTCTCTGGGGCAGATAAACATGAACCTATTGGCATGTCTAATGCCAGACTAGAGGGGTATAAAGCCCCCAGCACTGAGCTATGGAACTGTGTTCTCTGCTCCACCCAACACGTCTGTGCTGAGCTGGAGAGTTGGGGATGAGGTGGTGGTGGATATCATAGAACATCCTGACCTCAGTGATGCTCATTACTGAATGCAATCAAATCTAGTAAAAAGCCCTTCCCGGACAGCAGAGACAGATATTGTGCAGGACAAACTCTTAATATCCCTGATTTCTGAAGAAACAATGACTAAGCAGGCATTTCAACATTTTGTCCATAGCAAGTGGTCAAAGTGAAGCCGTGTGAATAACATGTGGAAATTCAAACATTTGACTCATACGTTAGTGAAAACACAAACACCACAATGACCTTAACCCTCTGAAGTCTGAGGCTTTTTCAGACACTCTGTTGTGTCTGACATGCCCTGATGTTTTTACAAATTACACCCATCTAAAATTATTTTTCCCCAAAGTGTTACACAGACTTCTGTTCAGCACAAACTCAGCAACAACAGTTTAAAAAAAAAATTAGAAGTGTCAAATTATCTGACAGTGTGAGCTCTACTCACTGTATCTGTGCACCATCCACACTTTGCCCCCTTTTGTATGCAGTCCCCACATGATTCTGCATTAGCCTTGATGCACTCGTTCCCCTCTGTGAACAACAAAAGCAGCAGAAGCTCTCATCATGTAGGATCAGAAAAAAAGGAAGAAAACAGAAAACAAGCTGACAACGAGTGCAGCTTCTCTCGCATCATTTCATTTGAAACTCTGTGGTCATCTGTAATTGGAGCCAGAGATGGTCTTGTCCATGTTTTCCATGATGAACAGATGAATGCTCCAGTTCTTCCTAGGTGGAGTTAGTTCTGGATAATGACATCAGTGCAAGAAGGGATTTGCTTACAATGGAGAGGCAGATTAACTACTGTACTGTTTTGATGGAACTAGACTGAATTACAGGCACAACTTCAGCAACATCTCATTTAGATGTAAAAACTTTCAGTTTAATGTGAAAGAGTCAAATCATGTTACCTGGCTGGGCGATGCTGTAGCATATAACTCCTAACAATGTTGATATAAAAAGTAGTTTAAGGTCCATCTGAAAGAAATAGGAAGAAAAAAGAAATGTTTATATGACATTAACTATTCATTAACATTTCATATACTAATGCTGTCAACCCTATATTGTCTTTTTTATTGTTTTTTTATTTGTTTTACACACTTTGAGAATGTCAGCTACATTTTACTTTATGTGAAAAAAATTAATGAAACAACAGAAACGTTCCAAAATTTAATAAAGTTGTAGTAAAGTTGACAATTTTGGAGATTCAACATTTTGATATTCAAAGTATTGTACATTTAAACAATAATACTTTTAATGCTTAGAAATTCAAGATTCACCTGAATTAGCATCCGAGAAAAAGGCAACATTTATTTGTTTTGGGCTAAAATGCAATAAAGTGAGTAAAATACAGATATTCAGTACAAACTTGCAGAGAAAATTCACAAATAACTTGAACCCCACATGACAGACTGTTTCCAGGTCATCTATGAGCCTTGTAGAGTGGTAAATATAAGTGGAGATCATAAACTTCCACCAACCAGCAATGCTTTTCTATTCTGAGCTCCCCAGAGAAACCAGTGAGGCTAATTTCACTTCTGTCTTTTCTCACATCACATTCCGAGCCAAGAGTAGCCAGCGGTCACTGGTAGTCAGGCAGTTTCCTAGCAGCTCTCAACTCTGCCAGAAATAGTTCACTTTTTTTTAGCACAGAGGTGTCACTATAGTTTTGTTTCTTTCCTTTTTTGAGTATGTGAAATTATTCCAACAACAAATGTAGGAAGTACAAGGACAGAGAAAACCCATTTAGACACACAAATCTATGTTAAATGAATGTGTATGTATGTATGTATGTATGTATGTATGTGTGTGTGTGTGTGTGTGTGTGTGTGTGTATATATATATATATATATATATATATGTCAAGAATCTCACACATTTCATATATACATTATCCAACATAAGTGAGTACACCCCTCACATTTCTGCACATATTTGATAGTATCTTTTTATGGGACAACACTATAGAAATGAAACTTGAATATAAATTAAGGGTAGTTATTGCACAGCTTGTATAGCAATAGAGATTTACTGTCTTCTGAACATAACTCAACACACAGTCCAAATAATAAATAATGTCCAAATAAGCATGGTGTTCTTTGTGTTATAGCGTCTACCTTTTTCTTCCAAACATAAGCAGTGTCTCTAGTTTAGCCTCATCTGACCAAAGGACCTGCTTCAGTATGTATAATCATTCTCCAGGTTGTCTTTAGCACACTTCTGTTTGGTTTGAAGGTGTATTCTGCAGAAGTGGAGTTTTTTATTTATTTTTTATTGATTCTGATGATTCATTCCTGTGCAGGGCTGTAATGATGGTCTTTTTGAGACAACAATGACGGATTTGGCTCAGTCATTCACTAGTGTCTTTGCAATTGTTCTGGTGTTTTTAGACATGTCTCTCACTAGTTTTCTTTCCAGGGTATTTGAACTCTTGCGCTTCCTACCTTTGCCAGACTTGTTCTGTATTGTGTGGCTCACTTTTTTGCTAATACTTCTCACTCCAGTTCTTGACTCTTGGAAATGCTGTGATGACTTTGTATATCGTTCTCCTGCTTTGTAAGCATCAATAATTATTTTTCTCAGTTTTAAACAGATTTCTTTTGTTTTTGGCATGAAGCTTACTCAAGTGACAGCTCACTTAGTGAAGCTTTTATACTGTGTGTACATTTGGAGATAATCCTCAGCTGTGACTTTTATATAACAAGCTTTTATCATTACAAAGTTAAAACACACCATTGCACAGCAGTAATTTGTGCTACAGTTCAATAAAAAAGTCAGTTCTTAAGTTGGCTGATATTGACCATTGATAGTGATTCTCAACCGGTGGGTGGCGACCCAAAAGTGCGTCGCGGACACATTCTGGGCGGGTCGCGGACAGATTATAAAAAATAAATACATTTTAAAACCATTAAAAGATAATAAATGCTTATCTGACTTTGTCCTCGTCTTTTAAATTGAAAAAGAGACACAGAGAAAAAGGCGTCAGATGAGCGCACAGCATTCTCGTTGCCATGGTAACCACCATTTTCTGGTTATCAATGTTGCCAAGTCCGCTTATTATAAGTGATGTTGGTCTTTTTTTCTAAAGTAGCTTGCAAATCTCGTAAGGCGGGTTGCGGTTTTTTGAGCTTGTTTTTGAATGTGAAGTTGCTTATTTGGGCTTGACTTTCTTTCCGTGTGAAACTCTTTGATTATCTCCCAGCTCCCCATAACAAAGCGAAAGATGAGAAGCACAAAAAATCTGCACACTGAGGCTAACAAACATGGGTTTCAGTGCTCCAAAACACAATGACACAAAACAAAGAAATGAGCTAAAAATAGCCACCTACATAGCCTGCCAAGTTTTGTATTAAAAGTGTTTAGCATAATTTTTGTGTTGTTTATGTATAATGTCATAATAAATGTTTACCTTTATACTGTTTAAAAGTGGCCTCTATTTTACCGAATGTGGTGGGTTGCCAGTTGGGCTTATTTTGGGCTTGTTTTCATAGAGCTGGTTGCTTGTTTCTTTTGCGAGATATGGCAACACTGCTGATTACTTTTCTGTTTAAATTTCTGATGATGTTCAGAGGCAAAGAACTGGGTGATCATTTTATGTGACGTGCTTTTAACAGTTTATAAATATTTAATATTAATATGTAATATTTTATTAATGATAAATATACATTTAATTATTTTATTATTAATAACAGTTAAGTTATCATTAGTATATTATAATCATATCATAATTTGTAAGTAATGTATTAATATTTATTAATAACCCCCCAAATCATGCCAGTCGTGTGTCCCCTGAAATCTCTTAAATTCTCTTTACATACATATGTATGTTTAAATGTCTTTTTGAAGGCTATTTGTGACCCCGCCAGGGAAAACCAGGTCAAAGTCTTTTTTTTTTTTTCAAAATTTGTTTGTTTCAAAACAGCTTTTTTGTGAATTTAACTTTTGTTTTTGATCAAAATATGTACTGCGATAGATATCTGGGACTATTATCTTTCATTTACAGCAATAATACAGAGTTGCTAAGTTTTGTCACTAATGTGAGTGACACGATATTGACACGATACCTCAATAATTTGCCCAGTGACTTTGGCCTGGTTTTCCCTGGCGGGGTCACATTTTTTCAAAAATTAATTTGTTTGGTTTGTATTCTATAAAAGTGGGTCTGACTCCTGACTTAATGACCATGAGAAAATGTGGATCCCGGGCTGAGACCAGTTGAGAACCCGTGTTAGAGTATACAAATAAAAATAATTTACACTTTCAAAAAACAAAATTATTATCTTTTGAAATGCTATGTTGAAAAATCCTTGTCCTGGTATAAAAACTTAATGGGGGGGCTAATCGTTTATATATATTTTCCCCCAGTATGTTAAATTTTGCAAACACACAGTGCATTAAAATCTGCAGAAGTGAATTCTGTGAAGATATGAAGATAAGTAAAGCCTGTAATTTAAACTTTCCCTAAACATATAACATTACTCCTGAATTATTTGCTAAATTTATGAACATATTAAAACTCTGTGTCTTTACTGTTGATAGTGATGATATGAGCATTTAAATATTTTGTAATGTACTAAATCAATCATACTAAACATACTCTTTAGCTCAAATCACAGTCCTCCACATCTTAACAATGAAATCAACAACACGCTGTAGGACATTTGAACATGTCCCACTGTCATAAATAATTCAGGTACATTTAAGTCAAGGACATCTGTTTACCGCTCTATCCTCTGTTCTCCCCCTCCCCCAAACATGGCCATCTCTCAGAGGACTCAGATATTCAGACTGTTCAATACACAAATGGCTCTGTTTCCAGGTAAAACATTATTGATTTCTGCTGCATATGGGACTTAGTGATGACTCAGGACAAAGCATCACTTGGACAACAATGCTCTGACTCCTCATATCAGAGTTAAAAGGGAGGGAATGAGTGTTTGAGTGTTTCAAGGCCTTTAGTCATAAAGCTTCTCAGAGAAGTGCTGATGTAGGATCACATTCCTCTCTTATTTATGATTACTCTGAGATGTTTATGAATAAGAGCCCAGATAACATAATGTTCCCACAAAGTTCAGTGTTTCTCATCAAACTGTATGTTTCATTTCACATTTAAATGGAAAATTAGGGTTGAACGATTCATTAATTTATATTGAAACTGCAATTAAGTGCAATTTACTAACATAAGAGCTATTTATAAGAGGTATATACGAGGTATATTGTAACCTAGATTATAAAAAAATACTTTTACGTGGGAAACTTAAACATTTTAAGTGAATTTTTTTTTATTTAAAACTTTAAGAGATTGTGAACTTCATGTCTGACCAACCCAGAGCAACCAATCCTTCATAGGTTGTGACATCACAACTTATTGGCAAATTGGCTGAACCCTAATTTTAGAAAATAATCGCAATTTTAATTGCAGTTGCAATATTAGTCTGAAAAATCATGATTTTCTGCAAATCTTTCAGCCCTAAAAGTTAAACATTTGTCTTAGTTGGCTATTGCGAAAGTATGGAAATACCTACAAAAAAGTACCATAGCGATGTAAAACTTATAAAAAACATTAACATTAATAAAAATAACATTAATAAAAATACGAAAACTGCACTTGTTTTAAAATGGTGCTTAAATTTTTTGCATTCAATCACACTGTAGTTTTAAAATTCTCTTCATGTTCACTTTTACATCAGATTACAACATTAGAAATAAAAGAAAGGATAGATAGGACTTTAAACTGAGTTCAAGTATAGTGAAAAAACTGCAGATTTCAGTCTCCATGAACTCCATCAGCATGGTCATTCACAATGCAATCAACTGAAACTAATACCAGGCAGTGATGCATGCCTGCTATAAATGCACACCACACAATGGGAGAAGAGACCAACATTATAATGACAAAAGGACTGAAGCTAAACACTCGTAGGCTTGTGCTACCTCAAAATTACATTGTACGTCTAACCCATGCATGGAACTGGGCAAAAATGGAAGTGAGGGTTGGCTGGAGATTCAGGCACCCTGAGTGTGAGAGGGCCGTGCAGGGTCAAACTGGAAACACCCGCCTCTCTAACTGAACACAATGCATGTGGTTCACATTAAGGCTCAATGGGTAGAGGTGAGGCAGCTCCAGAGGAATTCCACCCCTATTACGCACCATAATCAGACACAAGAGAGTTACTGTTTACAACACGACTGCCACAAAGGGTGGCTTTTGCTACAACCCCACTGACCGACTATATTTCAGTTTAAAATTCTTTAAAAACAGCCATTAATTCCTTCTTTCTGCTGCCAGGACAAAAATCCCAAAGTCAACTAAAACAACTATTAAAACTTCAGTGCTTTACTCATCTCAAATTACATGTATTTTGCATGCATGTGCATATGTGCTCATACTATTTTTGTTTTGTGTGTAATCAAGCAAACATTAGCAAACTCAACGTACATAACCTAGGGATGCTGGGCAAAATTGGCAAAGAAATTATTTTACAGAATTTTACTCAAAATCAGATTTTTTTTCAATTTGACAAATGATTTACTGAAATTTTATGTCAAAACATTTGCATGAACATGATTCTGTCACACCCCCGCCGCGCCTCATCTCTTCCCTGTCTATGTCACGTGTTTCTGTTTCTGTTTTGCCCTGTGGTGTCTGTCCACATGTCTTCTCACCATGTGCTGTTTGTTTTCATACATGTCATGTCTCATGTCCCCGCCCTTGTCACGTCGTCCTGTCAGGTTAATGATCAGCACCTGTCTCATCTGATATCGCAGCCCTGCGTGTTTATTCACCCTTTGATTACGTTTGTAATTTTGTTTCTGTGTCCCTCGTCAGTCACTGAATGTTGTAATGTTGTGAATGTTATGTTAGTCCACCATGTATGTGAGTCATCATAGTGTTTGTTGTTAATTAGCCACATACTTTGTTCTTTAATAAACTGTTTCACTGGGATTCCACCTCTGTATCCCGGCTCCTCCTGAACCCTCTGTGCATGTTACAGATTCCTTTTGCTAAATAGTTATGTTGCTTCTTATTCTTGACACAGCACTTTGTTATTAATAGGGATGCCTGATTCATCCGCAGCCAATATACTTGTACATCTCCAAAAATTAGAATACTGTGAAAAAAGTTTGTGTTCATAATTAAACCTTCATATATTTTATTAGACATAGTGACATATTTCCTTTTTTAATGTTTTAATGTTGATGCTATAATTGAATAGTGATTTACTCAAAATTAAATATTCTAATAATTTCAGATTCTTGATATTCATGAGCTATAAGCGACTGACTAAAAAAGCTTAAAATGTAATTTTACATGTAATGAATATAAAATACGGGCGTTTTCACACTAGCACTATTTGGTCCAGTTAAAATGGACTCTGGTTCGTTTGTTCCCTTGGTGTGTTTCATTTTATCCAGTGTGAAAACAGTAATTGAACTCAGATCAAACGAACCGTACCAAAACCTGCGAGAGGAGGTGGTCTTGGTCCGTTCCCAAACAAATTCTGGTGAGAACGTGATCCGACCTCGATCCGACTCAACTATGGTGTAGCTCCACAAGTTTGAGCTAAATGGAGAGCGGGTTAGTGCTAAAACTCTACTGTTGCGGTCACGCATCACTAACCTACCACACAGACTGTGTCACGCATCAGTTCCTAGTGTCACGCAGCGCTGTCTCACAGTAGATAATTGTGAGCTGTCAAGACAGTTAAATAGCGGTATTGAAACGCCCTGCAAGTGAAAACAAGGAATGTGTGGTGAAAAAGGCAAAAGTCACTGAAGAAGTGGAAAATTAAGTGAGTTGATTTTTTGAAAGTAGCAGTTAAGTTTAAGCAGTTAAGTAGCATAGTGTTTAAGTTAAATTTAACTTTAAATTTTAATTAAGTGGTTCGAAAAAGAAGCGGTGGCTGCATCACACGCAACGGAGGAGGCTTGTGCTTGCTAACACCCTCCTAGAGTCAGGGACATTGCAAAGTGATGGAGAGAGGCCTAACGGAGGGGATGGGCTAATTGGCTACCACTACATTGGGAAGGGGATAAAATTGGCAAAATCCTAGAAATAATAATAATAAAAAAAAATTGTAATTAAGTGTGTAGCAAGTAAGTTAAGTGACAGAGCACAAAATGAAAAAGTCCCCCAATCTCCTCCACCTTTGCCAGCATCTTCATCTGATCTTCAATGTAAATACTCTTAATAAACCAGTTTATTTCTTTACATTCTCTTTTATAATGTATTATTATTTTTTTATACATTATTTGTTATTTATAAAGTTTTGTTTTTTTCTTATTTAATAACACGTAACAAAAATTGGTGTGGGTTTTGAGGGACTGGATCAAATTAAAAACATTTCAATTCATTTTAATGTGGAAATGTAATTTGATATATGAGCACATTGAGTTATGAGCTCAGTCACAGAATGAATTAAACTCGTAAGTCAAGGTTCCAGTGTATTATTTTTTTATGGATAGATGCATGGATAGATCACCCATAGACATGAATACTACAGTCTTAAGACTAATACTGATCAGCTTGTGGATCAGAAAAATCTAAAAAGGAAAAGTTACAGAGTTTGCTGACTGAACTGAGTGTCAAACTGATGCACTACTCAATGCTGGTTATACACAGAGGCAGACAGCCTGTCGGGCAATGAGACCAGATTAGCTCATGCCTGTGTGCAGTATCCTCTATACGGTCTACACTTCCACAGTTACCTTCTGACATCACACTGATGCTATTCCCATCCACTGCCTGTAAATATGAACTGTCCAATCAGCACTGCCACCAAAACCACAGGAAACAAACAGCTACCCTATTCCTGTATGTGGTCAAAAGGGCAAGTAGATAAGCCAAATGAACTCTCAACACATTTGCATGCAAATTCAAGCTCCTGTGTGACCTTTGTTGTTCAACTGAACGTGGTCAGTTAATGAAGACCAGCTCAAATGAAAATCCATCAACTCTGGCCTGTAAGGCAAATAAGAGCCATGCCTGCAAAACACCAGTAAGGCAGCAACGTCAAGAAAAAAAGAAAAACGTGTGTTTCTGTTTCACAGATTTTAGCAGCTGGAGAGAGGAATGCAGTGGACATTCTCCTCCACAAACATCATGACCAGCTACCTATTAGTGTAACAGCATGAGACACATATGAAGTCTGTCTGAGACTAATGGAGAAAAGACGAAAATATGTCACAACATATCTGGTAACTTCTTTCACACTTCCCGGCAGAATGGCAGCAGTCATTGAAAAGAAAGAATTTATTATGATTAGTCCTTTTCTAAAGTCAGTGTAATACTCATCAATATTTTTGATAAAAATCATGGAAAATCAAAAAATCTTTTTATAAAATTAAAATTAAGTCTGATATAAACACTGATCTCAAGTGTAGTATCATAGTATTTGACATAAAATAGCAAACCAATAGTTAAACATACATAAGTCAAATTAAACTGATTTCCTGTAGAATTGTAGAAATTAAGGTCACTAAATAATTAGGGTCTAGATCAGGGGTGGCCAACCCTGGTCCTGGAGAGCCGCATTCCTGCACAGTTTGGTGATGTCACTGCTCTGACACTACAATTAAACTTGCTAATTGCCTGCTGAGTTGAATCAGGTGTTTTTGTTCAGGGAGATCACCAAACTGGGCAGGAATGCGGCTCTCCAGGACCAGGGTTGGCCACCCCTGGTCTAGATCTAGGTCTAGGAACATTGCAATTGAACCTTTTAATTAAGTAGAAGTTCTCAATACTAGAGATGCACAGATTGCACTTTTCTTGGCCAATTATGGTTTGTTTTTTATGTTTAGTTTAGGGATCCACAGAATATTTGGCAACTGAAATTATTCGGCTGTAAACGGCAAAAAACACTTTCTGTGTTCGGCTGAATAAGTGAAAAGACTAATTAGACTAAAGAATAATTTACACTGCAATTACATTTTTAATGACACTGCTACCTTTTTTTTTTCTTTATTGTAAAGTTAGATTAATGTTGGACATTTATTTGACATTCGGAATTGTGCTTTTCCTCACCAGTTAACAAAACACAGATTCACCAGAACAGTTAGTTTGGTGATGAGATAGAAGAAGACAACAAACTACAAGCACAACCTTTACTAAACTGCACTTGATATGATGAAGCCAGAGTACAGCCGCTTAGCTTTGTGTTTGTGCTTCAGCGGCTGCAGTGTTAGGGACTGTCTCACAATTACCAGAAGAACTGTGAAGTGTTTCAGTGTCTGTAGTCAACACTCACATTAAACACATAAAACATCCATGTGACTTACATCATTCATTTTAGATATTTATTTAACTGAGAACTCTTCAAAATAAAAGTGTGTTTTTATGTTAAAGAAGAACTGTGAACAGCATCACTCAGCAGTACAGAATCCATTGGAATTAACCCGGACAGGCCCTTATAGAAGAACAAGGACATATCCTCATACTGAGGACAGACTGGAGAGTATAGTAAGAAAAGGCACTTCTGAAGAAAAGGGGAAAAACAGGAAAGGGAGGTCTTTCACCCGAGATCACCGAAATCCCACCCCTAGTCTAGCGAAACTTCAAACCCCTCCATTCTGGAGCATGGAAAACCCTCCTTTGCAACACCAACCCTGCTGACAGAGCTAACCTCTATCCCTCGCTCTTTCTCTCTGTGAGACTGGGAAAAGGGAATCAGAACACCCACACAAATACCCTGTTCATCCTCTCCCCTGAAGAGCGAGCCAAACACAACCATGACATAATACCCACTTTAACCAGGAGGAGCGTGTAATGAGGTCCTGGTCCAAAACGAACAATCTGCCCAAAGACTCTGAAACTACTCCACCCCCTGCTCTCTTTAACTCCCTCACACGTCCTCTCTCCCTCCTGCTCTTTCCTAAATCTGTTTCTCATTCCTTTATGACAGACAACAGGCACACAATATTACAGATCTGGCCACTCCAAAGCTGGGAGGACTTGCAGTTATAGGCCAGTCATTTCTGTGACTTGTTCTGTGATAAGTAACTTATCCCAGACTATAAAGTGTGCTTAAACCAACACTAAAAGAAGGTTCTAAATGATGTTAAAATATAAAATAAGGCCAAATCAAAACCCAAAATCAACTGGATTGTGCTAATTTACTGCTGACTGATTAGAATATTAATCTATTTTAAAAACCATCATAATGAGCAAAGGACCAAAAGGGTATGATAATAGGGTATCAGGTTAAGCATGGTGGTGGTAGTATGTCAGAAACCACTAACTCTGTAATGTTCTATTCTATTTAGTGAATATGTACTGAGACTGGACTTATTGTACATTGATCCTCCCAACGGCAACAGTGGTGCCCCACGAGCCATTGATTCCAGAGGGGAACAATGATGCCGGTGAGTGATACACAGCAATCATGCCAATTAGTGGACCAGTTAAGCTTTATAACGAACAAGAAGCAAACAGTTGTTCCCAGTAGCTCAGCGGACTAAGGCTGCCACTTATCTGAGGATCGCAAGTTCGAATCTCGATCATGCTGCTTGGCAGCCGGGGCCTGAGGGAGCAAAACTGGTGATGTAAGATGGCACTCTCTTCCCAGTACTACTAAGTGATGTCGGCTGGCTCAAGCATCTGCCAGGTGAGCCATCAGAAATGGGGATCCTGTGCTTTCCTCCGAGCGTGTTGGCTGCACAGCAGCAATGTATGGGCAGCAGTTGGAAAAGAGGCGGAGCTTGACTTCACATGCAACAGAGGAGGCCTTTATTAGTCTGCACCCTCCTAGAGTCATTATAAGTATTAGGGGGAATCAGCAAATATTAATGAGTAAAAATGTAAATAATAATAATAATCATTAAAAAAGAAGTAATCAGGGGTCACCACTTCAGTGTTCACCACCACTATGAGGTAGATGGTTATAAAATTCTGTTTTAACATTTTTTAAAGAAGAAAAGAAGAATGAGAAGAGTGTTTATAGTCATGAACAAGCTCATTCTTAAAAAAAATGTGAGCTAAGCTCATGTGCAGTTCAGCGTAATCCTCACTGAGTCGTGTGATTGCTGACTTAGCTTTCTTTCACTGGCTTTGCAGGAAACTGGCCTCGTCACAGAGGATAGGAGAGCAGTCTGGCTCATGACCATAGCCTTCTCTGTAAGGGTCAGAGCAATAAAATAAGGCAGCTTTAACTTCTCTATTCTACTTAGGAGTGAGACAGTAAGTTAGTTTTATTTTTAAAAATGCTGTAATAGGCTCTATGCAGGCAAGGTCTGTGACATTTTTCTGTTAGACGTTATACCGGCAGTTCAGTTTCTAATTTGTGAGTGAATACCAAGTTAGACATAGTTTTCTGTTTTCTAGAGATGCACTTAAATGAACGTTTTTGGCTAATAGAGAAACTGAACAAAATGAAAAATTTGGACGAATAAATTTTTTTCAGTGTTTAATTATGTTTGCCACTTTTTTCCACCATTGCATGAATTAAACAGACTAAAAGTACTTTTGTCTTTGTTTTCAAAGAAAAGGCTATTTCTAAACTGTAGTTTAACATATTTATTGAACACAAACAAACAACCAAAGCTGAACATGACTCTCAATAAATTAGCCTATATATATATATATATATAAATATATTATAACAGTTTTAGAACATTTCTGGTTCTCAAAACATACGTCTAAGCTCTGCCAGAACTACCTCAGGAAAAAAGAACAAGATGGTCAGCTTGAAAACATGGAGTGGAGCACAGTCTCCAGACTTAAACCCCATCCAGCTGATTTGGGATGAAGTGAAAAGCAAAGCAAACCTACAAGTGCCAACATTTCTGTGAACTTCTGCAGCACATTTGTGAAGAACTGTCTGAAGAATGTTTGATGTCTATTGTAGAAAGAATGTCACAAGTGTGTTCAGCTGTTATATCTGACAAAGGAGCTACTTTGTGTCCAACGTTTAGACACATTTTGTCTATAAATTGATTCCATTTCAGTTCTTATTTAACTCCTTTGTTTTCATTTCAGAGTGCAATGAGATATTAAACTCAATCATTTGTAATAAAAAGGGAAAAAATTAGTTCCAAAAACATTTGGCCGGTAGTGTATATATACACTACTCATTCAATGTTTTTATTTTTTCTCATTCAGACTGTGTAGGAATGAATGATAATGAATCAATTAGTAAATTTGAAAGTGTTAAACAAACCAAAACATGTTTTAGATTTTAGATTTAGATTTAGAGGCAAGAAATGTAAGTCATGAACACTTGACAAGACACAGCTGTTAACTGAAAGCCATTCCAGGTGACTACCTCATAAAGCTGACTGAGAAAATGCCAAGAAAGCTGCCATTTAAGCAAGAGGTGCCTACTGTGAAGAATGTAAAATATAAACATATTCTATGTGTGTGTGTGTGTGTGTGTGTGTGTGTAGTTACAGTCAAATGTTTGGATACACCTTGTGGATATTTAGGGGTTTTTCATTATTTTAAAATGGGCTGTATTGTAGATTAATCCAAAATATGAAATACATATGTAATTATTTACAAACCGGATTCCAAAAAAGTTGGGACACTAAACAAATTGTGAATAAAAATTTAATGCAATGATGTGGAGGTGTTCTTACAAAAACCAGAAAATTTGACCATATTAGCCCAGTTTTATCAGCACTAAACTGGCTTCCAGTTAAATACCGAATCGAGCCAGGGTTCTTACAAAAACCAGAAAATTTGACCATATTAGCCCAGTTTTATCAGGACTACACTGGCTTCCAGTTAAATACCGAATCGAATATAAAATTCTTTTATTGACGTATAAAGCGCTACATGGTCTTGCCCCTGAGTATTTACAAG
>BRDA01007109.1:45856-64985 GCA_036984385.1 Crenuchus spilurus
TGGGTGAGAGGATCATTTCAAATACCACACCATCTCTGCACTCACCAAATGCCAGGCCAATACTGAAACATTCAAGCTAATTTAGGACATGTCTTTTTGGTCTTTGTGAACACAGATCACACAGTGAATGACAGGAACAAAGATTATTTCCTAAAGTTGTGTAAGGCTGCGTTCAGACTAAGCAAATCAGATTAGTTTCTCAAATCGGACCTACGGACTATTTACACTGTTATTTTCAAGTGATCAGATAGGATTTCCTTCTAGACATCACAAGCCTATCTGCTAGGCTTCAATGGTAACAATGGAGGTGTCAGTAACTACAACCATGCTGGTGACGGGGTTTCAGGGTTGCAGTGTCTCGCCAAAAACTGCCAAAAGGCTCTTATAGTAACACAGTAGAAAAAAGCTGGAGAGCTGGAGATGTCTTAGGTAGACTTTCTAATATTAGAAGATTCAGTGAAGGATATAAATATAAATATAGATTAGAGCAGAGTAGAATGAAAAGTATGTACTTTAATTTCTAAACAAACAAACAAAAAATGTAAAATGATGTAAAAAGTGAATGAAAAAGTAAGGTTAAAATATGATTTAAGAGAAAAAAGCAACTATATCACAAACATCTGTGATTAGACTCTAGATTAGATTAGATTTTGGGTTAATTTAAGGTTTGTCTAGGGCTGCTATCTGTCAGACAGTGGGCTGGAGAGTTTTTCAACACCTGGCAACCTGGGACACACTTCTTGGGTCAGTCACTCTGGGTTAGAAGTGTCAAACGTGTCATATTGGATCATTTTCCTCAATTAATAAATGGCCAAGTATGATATTTTTGTCTCATTTGTTTAACTGGGTTCTCTTTATCTACTTTTAGGACTTGTGTGAATTTGCTGATGTTTTAGGTCATATTTATGCAGAAAAAAAAAAAATTCTAAAGGGTTCACAAACTTTCAAACACCACTATATAATAATATCAAATGACGGTCTGAATTAAGTGTATGAGCTCCTGATTCCTGAGCATCAGACAGTACTGTAAACATTAAACAAACAATCCACATTTTCTATAAGGAGCTTCTTTTTATTTAGTTGCTATAGTAAAAGTTTCTGTTATCAGTATGAAAGCCATATTGTCATACGTCTAATACTGACATATATATATATATATATATATATATATATATATATATATATATATATATATATATATATATACACACATATGATATAGACATAGGCATATCCCCCAGCGGTGACTATATTCACTGTTCCAGATGAAAGTACTTTGAAATTATTTTCAAAGTCAAACTAAAAGATCTGATTCATGTTTTATCTGCACAACTACAAAAAAACAACAAACACAGGACATTTTCAGCCTCTCAAGAGAATGTGGTTTACAACAACATACGATAAGAACCTTTTCCAAGCCAAGCAAGAAGGCAGAAAAACAAACCAAACCCACAAAAATGTTTTGAAGATGATTTCAGTCTCGAAGTCCGTGGGTCCCAGGTCGGTTGGAAGAAAAAATACTCAAATGTAAAAAAGTGAAGGACTTGGGAATGGGTATATTAATTCAAAATGTGTGTATAAAACTCATCTTTGACCTCCCTTCTCAAATGTATCTGAATTCAGTGTGATTTATAATTATTACTTTTAATTATTATTTTTATCTCCAGTCAAACCAAAAAGCAGTACCTAATTAGAAGACATTGGGATGCACAATGTTAAGATATCACTAGTTAGTCTGAATGATAATTAAAAGTGACATATTTACTAGAGGTGCTCTGATTTATTTATTTTATGGACTGATTTGTCTTGGACGTTTTATATGTGGATTAAATGAACACAAACACGGTTCAGTTCTTTCTTTTCAGTTTAAAGTACTCTTTGAGTTAAACATAGAAGGTATGTGACACTGGTCAGGGTGAAAATTGCCATGATGCAGTTTTTCCAAGACCATTAAAAACTTTATGATTTTAAGTACAGTTTTCCAATCAAGGGCACATTTTCAAATCTTAAAGAAAAAATCAGTTTCCTGTTTAAATAACATTAATCAAATAAAGTTCTATACCAAAGAACAAACTGACAAACTATCAATGTTTAGAGCAAAAATACGACTTTAATGATAATTACTATAATCCAGAATAGCATAACGTTTATGTGAAGCTTTACCACTGTACTAACATTGGCCAAAAAAAATAATATAACTGCAATTGTAACCTTGCATGAATTAAGTATGAATTTCGAATCCATTTTAATTAATTCCCAATTTCTACATTTTCTCATATGTCAGGGGTGTCAAACTCCAGTCCTAGAGGGCTGGTGTCCAGCACAGTTTGGTGATTTCTCTGTTCAGACAGTTCAATCAAATTCAATTCAACCAATCATTCCTCCAACCAACCAACCAAACAACCAATCATTCATCCAACCAACCAACCAACCAACCAACCAACCAACCAACCAATCATTCATCCAACCAACCAACCAACTGACCAACCATTCATCCAACCAACCAACCACTCATTCATCCAATCAACTAACACAACCAACTCCTCATTAAGGAAAGTAGCTATTGGCTGTCCTAAAAGTCACTATATGATGTCATCACCTAATCTGCATAATTTGTCATTTGCAAGTAGTTGTAATCGAGGCTGTAGGAGAGAGGAATAACATGTTTGGAGAGACAAAAAGTGAGGAAAAAACACCCTAATTCAAGTTTATGAAATAACTTAATGACTTTAAAGCTTTGCTTAGACCCACATTACATAAATCTATTTTGTCCTGTATTATTTAATGTTAGAATATCAAATTTAAAGGCACAGTATATAGTTTCCAGCGACATCTAGTGGTTTAGTTTCCATATTGCAACCAACTGAAAACTATTTCCACAGCCCCTCCCTTCTAAACAGGAAGGAGTCTCTACGGTGGCCGTAAGAGGTCATATATCTTTGATACTCCTGAACGCGATGTCTAATAGCAGCTTTAGAGCTAGTGATATGTCAAGTGGTAAGATTAATTTTAATTAGAAATTTATGAAATGTAATATGTAAAATTATCATAGCTACAATGCAGACAAAACATATTTTCTGCACTTCAGTAGTGCTGTTGTAAACGTTAGCTGTTTTATGTACAAACATAAGATAATGTAAAAGTAAACACATCAAACTTTTTTTTTTTGACGGCAAGACGGCGGCGCGCAGTTGTGCAGTTGCTTCTCATGCTCCTAGCATACCCAGTTTTAGTAGTTTAGTAGTTTTTATGTTGGTTTACGTCGGTTCTGATACTGAATTCACGCGCCCTAGGCGGCTGAGTTACAGCCGAACCGAACTCATGCAGATAAAACACAGTTTAGCCACAGAAGCAGCAACTCTGGACAACAACGTTTGGGCTGAGCTGGACAGTCTACGGCTTCTCCGGACAGTGGCCCGACAGAGCGGAACCCATACCAGGAGGAGGAGACGAGACCAGCATCAGAAGCGGGGCAAACGGGGCGGCGTGCTAGCCAGGCTAAAGGCTAACGCAAATCGTTCCCCGATTCCATCTCTTTTCCTCTCCAACATCCGCTCTCTGGACAACAAGCTGGACCTCCTGCAGCTGAGGATGAATGTTTCTGAGGAGATGAGGAACTGCGCGATGATTTGTCTCACAGAAACATGGCTTAACCAGAGCATGCCGGACTTGGCCTTCCAGCTCGCCAACTGGCTGCTCTTCCAAGCGGACCGTCACCAGCAGTCCGGGAAAACCATAAAGGGTAGCTTAATAATCTACGTCAGTGAAGGTTGGTGTACAAACTGTGTGCTGGTAAACAGCCACTGTCTGAGGCGAGCATAAGAATCTTGACAAGCATAAGAATGCTCCGCCATCTTAACAAAGAAACCAAAAAACCTTTATTCTTGCTTATTCTCCGTGTATTTCTTCCTATTGAGGTTTTATTGAGGTATATGTTTATTTCTTCTTCTTCTCCTGTTTTGTCAGCCAACGGTAAAACAAAGCTACAGCGCTATCAAATTTGAGTGGCCAATTCGTCATTACAACACAAAACGGTTTTTACTAGCCTCTTGTTTGTCTTTTTCAAACTACTGTAGAAACATGGAACATCGCGACCTCAGTCGGTGTTCGACCCGCGACCAATGTAGATGTAAACTGCTTATTCTAAGGTAAAATAATCAAATGACTTCTTAGTTTATAATGATTAGATGTGTTTTTAATCATTTTTATTAGTGATTATCTTAAATTCTGCTAAAAGATAACCCAAAATATTACATACTGTCCCTTTAATGTGATCACATGCCAGCATGGAACAGTGTTCAGCCATAGCTAATGCCATGGTAGCTTCAGCCTTTTTTACAGAGTAGATTTTTTTTACTCATTAATGGCAGTTCGATTTGGGTGGAACTATTATAAGGCTTTGCCTTTTAAGCATATTTTTGAGTTGTCATGTGTTTCTTTATATCACATTGTTTTGTGTAGAAATCAGCCTTACAGTACAGGCAGTCTGCCCGTGTATAGAGAGGCACACACGGTGGACTAGGTGAACAACTGACTGAGGCTGATTAATTTTAGTGTGATAGTGAAGAAGTACATTTATACTTGCATCCCGCTCTGTAAGCCAGGACGGCTTTGTGCACACATGATTTATTTGCAGTGAGGACACAAAATGGAGTAGTTTCAGGGAGGCTGCGTGAGGCTACTGTGAGACTAACCGCTGTGAGACTAAGCTGTGAACTAATACAAGTAAATGGACTGAACTTCATAAAGCGTCTTTCTGCATAGTTATTTAAGCTAGTGCGTTCATTCACACATTCAGATGTGCACTAATATACACTGGGAAACGTTTAGGCACAAAAAATTGTTTTCAAAATGTTAGAATGGCCAAATATGATCAAAAACAATTTGTCTTACCTGTGAAAGGTAATCCCATGTGATCCCGTTTTGACTGTAAAATGGTTCGAAAAACTCCACGCAGCACCAGAGTGCAGCATCTCTCTCATTATTTTGGTCGCTTTTGCCACCTCCAATATGGCAGCGACGTTGACATACGAGTCAGCGCTCAATGCGGCGTCTAGGTATATATGTCTATGATTCATCCAACCATTCAACCAACCAACCAACCAACCATTCAACCAAAACACTAACCAACCAACCATTCATCCAACCATTCAACCAACCAACCATTCATCTATTCATTCATTCAACCAAACAACAAACAGTTGATTCAGGTGTGTTAGATCAGGAAGAGAACCAAACTGTGAGGGAATCTGACCCTCCAGGGCTTGAGTTCAACACCCCTGATATATTTGAAGGTGAACAGATGTGTATAAGTGAAGTAGATCAGATAACACTGCAACCACTTTAAGTAAATCCATACACATACACAAACATGACCTTTAATACAGTTCTTTATTCTGCAGCCCTACAAGATAACTCTCAATGTGGGCTGTGTTCAATTCTGCAAGATCCAACACAACTAAATGTGTAAATATGTGATGCTCACCAAAAAAATACAAACAAACAAAAAGAAAAACAAGTATCTCACATAATTATTAGTATTCAGTTTGGTAGACAAAAACCTCTGAAGCAGAGAAAATGTATTTAAAATTCTCATGTTTGTTGGGTGGATTCAGGAAATATTAATTTTTTCAACAAAAAGAGCCAAAAATATGTGAATGTTCCACTCTGCTTCACTGTGAACAAACACATGGTAACAGTATTAACCCCCCTTCTTAACACTACTAACCTTTATCCCAGCTGGGTGACTGACAATGGACAAACAGGTTTGCGCAAACACACACACACACACACACACACACACACACACACAAGAAGCAGCACGTGTGTGAGAAGGTGCTTCCATTAAATTGTCCCTAAACGACAAGAGCTTCTGTACAGCAGCTGCCCTTGATTTGGGAGATGGATTCGGTCAGGTGGCAAACTCAATCAAACACATGCAGACAAACATGCTTGTTTTTATACCTTGTCAGGACATATGCCTCATATAAAGTATATGGGCTATGGAACAATCCATCAATTATCAACACATACACACACACACACACGTTTGTTTCTGTGAATTGTGGGGACATAACATACATGCAACCCTTAAAACAATCAACTTAACCTCAAAACATGTCTTCACCTTCAAATTTCATGATTTATGTTGCAGGGATCAGCTTTGTATAAAGGTCCCCACAACCTGAGTGTTTAAACAGGTTTTGGTCTCCATAACATGGCATAAAGCTGGCACATCAGGGCTGCAGAGTGCAACCTAATTTCTCAATGGTGCGACTACAAAAAATCTGAGGTCGGACCTCTGTGTCCAACTATGGAAGCCCGTTTCCACAACGTTAAATGTATTTTTTGGTTGCAGTTCATCACGCTGTTGTGAGTTTGTATCTCTTTGTGCCTTTTTTTCCTCACAATTCCGCCTTTATGCCAACAGCTGTTACTTTATTTCTCGGAAGTGGGATTTTAAATCTTGCATTTGCAACTTTTTTTCTCTGAAACTGGCTTTGATAACCAGCTGAGGGGCAAAAAAAGTCTCCAGGACTCTGAAAGTTTCCATGTTGTTCCACAACACACACCTAATTCCCAAATCGTGGTATAAACCAATCAGAGAAAGTGAAGGGCGGTCTCCCCTCTGACTGACTGTGGCCAGATTATGATGCTAGAGAGAGTGGCAGGTCAGTTTAGCCAAGGCTAAAGATCAATAAGGCCAAACTACAGGAGATGGCCATCCAGGGGGGCATGTGACTGCAATGGAGGATAGATCACAAGACCTTGAGCCATGAGATGTTCAGTTTGAAGCCCTAAAACACTTACACTTTCATTTATCATGATGTTTTAAGTTTAAATTTCAGCTCAGTGAAGCACTTTAAACACCAACACTTTCAGTTTGTAGAACTGTGCTACAAATAAACAACCTTTATGTTAACCAGACTGTTCGTTCATCATTTACAAGTCAATATAGCCTATATGGACAGTGATAATTAAAGTGAATATGTAAAATGTAATATGGTCAAAAATTTGGGGGCACCTAACTTTTGTGCTGGTGCTACCTAAGGCAAACAGGTGCACCAAACATTGGTTTAGAACGCTGTACATACACACAGACTCGCTGTGGTAATACTATACTAGTGAGGACATTCCATTCACTGTGTAATACTGAGTAAAAATAAACCTAAACCTAAACTTAACCTTAGTAACCAAAGGTCAGTGCTTCTGCTTTAAAAAAAAAAGTTTGTACTGAAGAGTTATTGTGAGGAACTGCAAAATGTCCCCACTTTTACAGACATGCACTCCTATCAGTATGAGGACACACACAAAAATACAAAGACACACACAAGAAGGCAAACTTCAATTTCAAGCCTTTGCATGGTGAAATGGTTATTCATATAGATGAATAGTGTATACAGAAACCTGTTGAAAATGGTTTTATACAGCATTAAAAAGTCTTCCGGTAATGCTACAACATTTGTAATTTATTCCTTTTTGCCTAGCAAAAGGTCAAAGTCTGGACATAGTTGTCCCCAAAATGTACACAAACAAACACACATACATATACAAAGAGCTCTGTGTAATTAGGTTTATCTCTAAGGTGCTACACCCACTTCATAGATTAAAATATGTACTGGATCAACACCCCTTCCTAACACCCATTAAACCTCCTCCTCTGCCGAATCCCCCCCCCCCCGCTCCACTCCCCCCAGACCCTTTTTGTGTTTACTGTCACTACTGGATTACAGCAATGACCGTCTGTGAAGGACACAACTGGGACATCCAGACAACCTTCTCCGGACTGAAATGGTCACCACTATTTTACTGATCCAATCAATCAGTGTGTCTCTTAAGTCCTTGGTCAGTGTTTTGAACCTGTTCTTGTATGATATCATGTCTAATTTGTTAGCAAAGTCTGTAAAGATACAATATTAATACAATTTCAAGTACTTTTAAAGACTGTATTCAAAACATTTAAAAAGGACACTGATAACTAAATATGTGAATTTCTAGGTTTATTTTGTTAGAAAGCTGGCACTGTGAAAGTTCAACCTGAGCTAAATTGATACAGTGGAACCTTGGTTATTGTTTGTCCTCGTTATCATACAACTTGTTTATCGTTGACTTTTTTCCCAGGAAATTTTGTCTCAGTTATTGTTCTTCTGCCCAGTTTTTGTTGGCATGCCCATGTGACTTGCCACTAATTTCATGAAAATAAAGCATCCACCCACATGTTCATCATTCTGGGTTTGTTTCTCATTAATAACACTCAAAACAAACTAAAACACATCACACTAAAGTGATGGCATGCAGGACTACCACATGAAAATGGGTGTGAAAACAAACAGCGGATGAGAAACCTGAGAACAGGTGTACAAAACAAAGGCTGCTGGCTGGACCACACCAGCACACTCTAAAACAGAGCGTAAACCTGTGAGAGTGATGTTAAATGTTCATTTATCAATTTCATGAGTCTTTTGTATTTATTTCTCATTGTGTTCTGTATGTAAAACTATAGTTATTCTATATAAAATTTATTTTATTAATAATTTGGACTGTCTGGAACAGATTCATTAGATTTACATTATTTCTTATGAGAAATATTGCTGCAGTTATCGTTTCAGTTATCATTAGGCACTTTAGAACATACTAATGATGAAAACTGAGGTTCCACTATTATATATAGAACAATTATAACTTTTTCATGGACGTGCACTGACTGGGTTAAGGCTTTGAAGTGCCAGCTAATGATCAACATGGATCAATAGCTCAACATGAGGACATCAGTTAAGGGTATTCAGTTTTGACAAAAACAAAAACATTATCCAACTCTTGCACATTGGAGCATAAACAACAGCAATCAGTGTTGGGTTTATTTAGATTATAGTTGGTTGAATATCCTACGTCCAGAGGTTGTTAAGGAAAGGTATCAGGAAGGGAAGCAAATTTCTATCGCATAAACAATCCAGCACCTAATTATTAGTATTTTTCATTAGGAAGTGAAGTGTCTATATTCAGATATGGCCTCAATATTTTTGAGATATTATTATATCACATCAGTGGCCTTGTGGTTAGGGACTTGTGACCAGAAGGTCATTGGTTCGATCTCCTGGCAGGATATGACTGAAGTGCACTTGAGTATGGCAACTGTATATGCAGGTTCCTCCTCTTCAACATTCAAAGGAGCCGACCCCTTCTAACTCAGGATGTCTCTCAGGTGCTTCTTCACTCTCTCGTCATCTCAAGACTTGACTACTGCAACTCGCTCCTGGCTGGTCTTCCAATGCGAGCCATCAGACCCCTGCAGCTGATCCAAAATGCAGCTGCTCGGCTGGGCATCAACTAGCCCTCTCTAACTCTAACCTGTCTGTACTAGCTGAGATTATTCTCTTAATGTAAACAAAGCACTTTTGTACATCACTCTGGATAAGAGTGTGCCTGCCTGTGCCTATGTGTTTCACTGCAGAGGTCAAACTATTTTTATTATTATTATTATTATTATTATTATTATTATTATTATTATTATTATTATCATTACTATTACTACTATTATTAATAATAATATTATTACTATCATCATCATCATCATTATTATTATTACCACTAATAATTATTATATTATAATAATTATTCTGATTATTATTATTATTACTATAATTATTATAATTATTACTGCTAATAATAATTATATAATAATGATTATGATGATGATGATGACTATAACTGTACTCTGACGTGTACAGTGTGATGTGTCTGATGTGATGTGAGTTTTATGTGGTAAATGCAGTCTAAAGGCAGGACTGAGACACACTGAGAGACTCTGAGACACACTGAGAGACTCTGAGACAGACTTTTTGAGACAGAAGCAGTGTTAGCTGTTGTCTAGATGGTCTGAGAAGCTCCAGCCCAGCCGGATATTTAAGACCAGAACTTTTAATACTTTACTGACCTGTTTAAGCTCAAAAACTTAATAAAACACTAACAGAGTCTGTTCTCAAACACACGGGCCAGAAAACAGGACAAACACGGCATTACTGTCCGAAAGAGAGAAAGGCTCTTTACCTTTTAATGTTTAGCAGGACTCGGCAGGCTGGAGCCTCTCTATTTTCTCCTCTTTTCTCTCCTTTTCTCTCTTCGAGCCTCGCCAGCGGCCCCCAAACGAGTCGACAGAGCAGCTTCACTCCATTCTACGTTTATATCCTCCAACAAGTTCAACATCCACAAAGAGCCTCTGTTTATCTCCAACTTCACACAGCAGCGATACAGCAGCGATACAGCAGAACTGAGAGAGAGAGAGAGACAGAGAGAGAGAGAGAGAGAGAGAGAGAGAGAGAGAGAGAGAGAGAGAGAGAGAGAGAGAGAGAGAGAGACAGAGAGAAAGAGCGCAACAGCGACATCTACAGGACAATCCTTCTGAACTGTTGAAATAGGTGTATTTTATGATTTTTAAAAACACACGCACATATTAATATATTTTAATTATCATATACATTTAAATAAATACCCCGATAGAGATAACATCAATATTAAAGTGTGGGTAACACTGTATAATAACTTTTATTAATAAACCATTAACTAATGATTAAGACCTGAACATATCATTAGTTCATGAGAATTTGAACATGAACAAATGTTTATAAATGACAGTTCATGTAGTTACTAATGATTGTATTCATTTTTGCAAATGTTAACAAATCATTAATTAATCATTAGTAAATCATTAAATCATTTTTTAATGAAATTCTCATGAACTAATGATTTGTTCACAGTTATTAATCATTAGTTAATGAACTATTAATGAAAATTATTATAAAGTGTTACCAAAGTGTGCTTCTGTAATTTTTACGGCCCCAAAGTTCTGTAGACAAAGCCAGTGGTTGTGTATGTGTGTATATGTGTGTGGGGAGTGAGGGAGGGAGAGACACACAAAGGCAGTGGTTGTCTGTGTGTCTGTGGGAAGAGAGAGATAAACATTCTACAAAAATCTGCTCCCATTAAAATGAGTGTATACATGTACATATTGAAATATAGTGGGTTCACTAAACAGTCTCAGTAGACACACAACACATTAGAATAGCAGATATTAGTCCATAAACAACCTCAATGGACACAAAACACATTAGAATAGCAGATATTACAAACCGGATTACAAAAAAGTTGGGACACTAAACAAATTGTGAATAAAAACTGAATGCAATGATGTGGAGATGGCAAATGTCAATATTTTATTTGTAATAGAACACAAATCACAGATCAAAAGTTTAATCTGAGTAAATGTAACATTTTAAAGGAGAAATATGTTGATTCAAAATTTCACAGTGTCAACAAATCCCAAAAAAGTTGGGACAAATAGCAATAAGTGGCTGGAAAAAGGAAATTGAGTATATAACGAACAGCTGGAAGACCAATTAACACTAATTAGGTTAATTGACAACATGATTGGGTATAAAAGAGCTTCTCAGAGTGTCAGTGTCTCTCTGAAGCCAAGATGGTAAGAGGATCATCAATTCCACCATTGTTGCGCAGAAAGATAGTGCAGCAATACCAGAATGGTGTTACCCAGCGTAAAATAGCAAAGGCTTTTAAGTTATCATTATAAACCGTGCATAACATCATCAAAAGATTCAGAGAATCTGGAACAATCGCTGTGCGTAAGGGTCAAGGCCGTAAAACTTTACTGGATGCTCGTGATCTCCGGGCCCTTAAACGTCACGGCACCTCAAACAGCAATGCCACTGTCAAGGAAATAACAGAATGGGCTCAGGAATACTTCCAGAAAGCATTGTCAGTGAACACAGTCCACCGTGCCATCCGCCGTTGCCAGCTGAAACTCTACAGTGCAAAGAGGAAGCCATTTCTAAGCAAGCTCCACAAGCTCAGACGTTTGCACTGGGCCAGGGGTCTTTTAAAATGGAGTGTGGCAAAATGGAAGATTGTTCTGTGGTCAGATGAGTCACGATTTGAAGTTCTTTATGGAACACTGGGACACCATGTCATCCGGACCAGAGAGGACAAGGATAACCCAAGTTGTTATCAACGCTCCGTTCAGAAGCCTGCATCACTGATGGTATGGGGTTGCATGAGTGCTTGTGGCATGGGCAGCTTGCCTGTCTGGAAAGGCACCATTAATGCAGAGAACTATGTTCAGGTTCTAGAACAACATATGCTCCCATCTAGACATCATCTCTTTCAGGGAAGACCCTGCATTTTTCAACAAGATAATGCCAGACCACATTCTGCAGCAATCACAACATCATGGCTACGTAGGAGAAGGATCCGGGTACTGAAATGGCCAGCCTGCAGTTCAGATCTTTCATCTATAGAGAACATGCAACAAAGAAGGCCCAAAACGATTGAACAGTAAGAGGCCTGTATTAGACATGAATGGGAGAGCATTCCTACACAGTAAATCTGCCAGTGTTAAATCAACACTATTAGACTTAAATTAACACTGAGAGTGTTACATTTTGACACCCTCAGTGTTAATTTAACTCTAATAGTGTTGATTTAACACTGGCAGATTTACTGTGTATTTCTAAACTTGAGAAACTGGTCTCCTCTGTCCCCAGACGTCTGTTGAGTGTTGTAAGAAGAAGGAGGGATGCCACACAGTGGTAAAAATGGCCTTGTCCCAACTTTTTTGGGATTTGTTGACGCCATGAAATTTTGAAACAACATATTTTTTCTTTAAAATGATACATTCTCTCAGTTTAAACTTTTGATCTGTGATTTGTGTTCTATTCTGAATAAAATATTAGATGTTGGCACCTAACCATCATTGCATTCAGTTTTTATTCACAATTTGTTTAGTGTCCCAACTTTTCTGGAATCCGGTTTGTAGTCTATAAACAACCTCAATAGACACACAACACATTAGAATAGGATAAATTAGTCCATAAACAGTCTCAGTAGACACACCATACAATAGAATAGAAGATATTAGTCCATAAACAAGAACGATAGACACACAACACACTAGAATAGCAGAATTTAGTCTGTAAACAACCTCAATAGACACACAACACATTAGAATAGGAGATATTAGTCTAAAACAACCTCAATAGACACACAACACACTAGAATAGGAGATATTAGTCTTTAAACAATCTCAGTAGACACACAACACACTAGAATAGAAGATATTAGTCTATAAACAACCTCAATAGACACACAACACACTAGAATAGGAGATATTAGTCTATAAACAACCTCAATAGACACACAACACACTAGAACAGGAGATATTAGTCTTTAAACAACCTCAGTAGACACACAAGACACTAGAATAGGAGATATTAGTCTGTAAACAACTTCAATAGACACACAACACATTAAAATAGCAGATATTAGTCTATAAACAACCTCAATAGACACACACCACACTAGAATAGCAGATATTAGTCTATAAACAACCTCAATAGACACACACCACACTAGAATAGCAGATATTAGTCTGTAAACAACCTCAATAGACACACACCACACTAGAATAGCAGATATTAGTCTATAAACAACCTCAATAGACACACAACACACTAAAATAGGAGATATTAGTCTATAAACAACCTCAATAGACACACAACACACTAGAATAGGAGATATTAGTCTGTAAACAACCTCAATAGACACACAACACACTAGAATAGGAGATATTAGTCTATAAACAACCTCAATAGACACACAACACATTAGAATAGGAGATATTAGTATAAAACAACCTCAATAGACACACAACACACTAGAATAGGAGATATTAGTCTATAAACAACCTCAGTAGACACACAACACACTAGAATAGCAGATATTAGTCTGTAAACAACCTCAATAGACACACAACACACTAGAATAGGAGATATTAGTCTGTAAACAACCTCAATAGACACAGAACACACTAGAATAGGAGATATTAGTCTATAAACAACCTCAATAGACACACAACACACTAGAATAGGAGATATTAGTCTGTAAACAACCTCAATAGACACACAACACATTAGAATAGGAGATATTAGTCTTTAAACAACCTCAATAGACACACACCACACTAGAATAGCAGATATTAGTCTATAAACAACCTCAATAGACACAGAACACACTAGAATAGCAGATATTAGTCTATAAACAACCTCAATAGACACACAACACACTAGAATAGCAGATATTAGTCTGTAAACAACCTCAATAGACACACAACACACTAGAATAGGATATATTAGTCTTTAAATAACCTCAATAGACACACAACACACTAGAATAGGATATATTAGTCTTTAAACAACCTCAATAGACACACAACACACTAGAATAGGAGATATTAGTCTGTAAACAACCTCAATAGACACACAACACACTAGAATAGGAGATATTAGTCTGTAAACAACCTCAATAGACACACAACACATTAGAATAGGAGATATTAGTCTTTAAACAACCTCAGTAGACACACAACACACTAGAATAGAAGATTCATTCATTCATTCATTATCACACCCGCTTATTCCTAATCAGGGTCGCGGTTAGTCCGCTACCCCCTCACTGGGTGCAGGGAAGGGCAGTACACTATTCAACTAAGCCCAGGATAGGGCGCCAGTCCATCGCTGGGTGAACACAAACGCACACACGTACACATACAAATACAGACATATGGACAATTTAGAGTATCCAATTCACCTGACCTCCATGTTTTTGGACTGTGGGAGGAAACCGGAGACCCCGGAGGAAACCCACGCAGACACGGGGAGAACATGGAAACTCCGCTCAGATGTGGACTCGAACCCAAGACCACAGCGCTGAGAGGCGAACGTGCTAACCACTAAGCCACTGTGCCGCCCTTAGAATAGAAGATATTAGTCTAAAACAACCTCAATAGACACACAACACACTAGAATAGGATATATTAGTCTTTAAACAACCTCAGTAGACACACACCACACTAGAATAGCAGATATTAGTCTATAAACAACCTCAATAGACACACAACACACTAGAATAGAAGATATTAGTCTATAAACAACCTCAGTAGACACACAACACACTAGAATAGAAGATATTAGTCTATAAACAAGAACGATAGACACACAACACACTAGAATAGCAGAATTTAGTCTGTAAACAACCTCAACAGACACACAACACACTAGAATAGCAGATATTAGTCTATAAACAACCTCAGTAGACACACAACACACTAGAATAGAAGATATTAGTCTATAAACAACCTCAATAGACACACAACACACTAGAATAGAAGATATTAGTCCATAAACAAGAACGATAGACACACAACACACTAGAATAGCAGAATTTAGTCTGTAAACAACCTCAGTAGACACACAACACACTAGAATAGCAGATATTAGTCTTTAAACAACCTCAATAGACACACACCACACTAAATTAGCAGATATTAGTCTTTAAACAACCTCAGTAGATACACAACACACTAGAATAGAAGATATTAGTCTATAAACAACCCCAATAGACACACAACACACTAGAATAGAAGATATTAGTCCATGAACAACCTCAGTAGACACACCATACAATAGAATAGAAGATATTAGTCCATAAACAAGAACGATAGACACACAACACACTAGAATAGCAGAATGTAGTCTGTAAACAACCTCAATAGACACACAACACATTAGAATAGGAGATATTAGTCTAAAACAACCTCAATAGACACACAACACACTAGAATAGGATATATTAGTCTAAAACAAACTCAATAGACACACAACACACTAGAATAGGAGATATTAGTCTATAAACAACCTCAATAGACACACAACACACTAGAATAGGAGATATTAGTCTATAAATAACACTCTATCATAGACATTAACTTTGCTGACATCACTTATTGAATTGTGCAGATATTTGGGCAAAATAGTCAAATCCTCCTGTAACCCAACAGCACAATTGAAACCAAAAACCACACCTGTTTTTCTAAACCTAAAGCTGATTTTCTCATCAGTGAACGAAACTGTCAGCAAATCAGCTTTTTATACTCATGTAACGCGCGCGCGCACACACACACACACACACACACACACACACACACACAGACAGAGCGCCAGAGGGGGGGGGAGATAAAAAGTGGGAGAGAGAGAAAGAGAGAGAGAGAGAGAATAACAAAATGAGCCTCTGTCATTTTAAAGTATAAAGTCAGTTGCTAGTTTTCTAGTCTATCCTGCATCTGTCTTCAGTCAGGACTCATCACTCTTGTACAAAACTCATGTTTCATTGTGAAGCTGAAGCCCTCTTAGATACAACTTTACCATATGACTGATATACTTCACCTCCAAAGCTTAGCACTGTTTATTTATCATTCTTCTACTGACCCCTTGTGGCAGTACAATACCAGCACAACCCCTGTGCAAAGAATTATGGAACAATTACTCTGCTGCCCTCAAGTGGCAAAATCATGTTCTTTAAGGAGCATTAGTGACTTGTGTGTACATAGATTCTGTAAACTCCACCAGCTTTATTCTTGATGAGCATATGTATGAGCTTATTTACTGAATCATTTGGGCTCGTACTTTAGGGAGAGGGGCAGAAGAACAGTATGAAGAGGGAAAAAAAGATACATCTGTTGTCCAACCTGTTGTGTTTAATCAGAAATATCACATTAACAAAACACATAGACATAGTTGGGTCTTGGGGGTGCTTTTGCTACCCCTAGGATGGCCATAGCACCCCCACAGCACCCCCAAGAATATTTTCTGAAAATTACTTCCGAGTTATGTCTAGTACTTTTTTAGATGCCCCCCATTTTCTGACAATGAATGCATCACATAATGTTACCTTTGAGACGACCCCCGTTTTCAGAAAAACCTCTGTGTGTGTCAGGACTGATCAACATTCAGTCAGCTCACAACAACCAGCGCGGAGAGGACGCGCTCGCTCAGCCATTCAGCGAACGGTCCAAAGGTCGCACTCACCAGAGTACTGAGCGCGAGAAATGACTAAATAAATCGGGCGATCATGAGTGTTGAGCGTGATCACTTGAATGCAGATAATTAGTTCAGTTCTGAGCTGCATGGCGTCGTCTGCTGGACGTAGGTCTTCAGTTTCAGTTTTCAGAGCTAGAAAAAGTTTGAGGGGGCTTCTATTAGGGAGGGGGCTTCTAAACGGATGTATACGGTATATAATGTTTAGTGTGTGAATACCATGTATAATTTAAAAGATTTAGATAAAAGCATTATTTTCAGGCAAAAAATAAAAACAAAAAGCCAACGTAGTTGATCTAATTCAGCAAATGGGTGCAGCACGCATTTAACTTTTGATGGTAGAAAATCTCCCATTTTGGCAGCACGCTCGTGTTGACGGTAACTTGCGTGAATAAAGAAAAATATGTCAATGGTACGAAATTCTACATTTGAGTAATATCCTGGCATATTTGTACACCATGAAGTTATGGTAGCATGGCATGATTACTTCTAATAATATTCTAAATGAGTTTATTTTTGCGCTTCAACTAACGCTGCAGTGACACGACTGTAAAAAGGATCAATGTTTTATAGAACCAAAACAAAATATAATGTCAGGACTGCCCAACATTCAGTCAGCTCAAAATAAGTAATGTCTGTTATTGTATTAATGTTAAATAATAATAATAATAATAATAATAATAATAATAATAATAATAATATGTTTTACTTATAGGTTAATCAATTCTAGTGATGGGAATTCCGGCTCTTTCTAGGGAGCCGGTTCTTGTGGCTCTTCTCATTAAGAAGAGCCGGCCCTTTCGGCTCCCATTGTGGCTCCTTAGATTTGATTGTTTAAATCAATTTATTATTTTATTTCTTTTTTTTAATTTATTGTTATTATTATTATTATTATTGTAAATTGATTTTTTTTTAAAATTATTATATATTATTAAATTGTGTGTAAAATGAATTACGAGTGTTAAAACATACATTGTATCAAATATGTATTATTTATATGGCTTTATTTATACAAAAGTAAATTATGAAATACAAAAATAAAGGCCCATCTCAAGTAAACAAACAGGTCCAATCTCTAAATGTGTATATTATTTGTAAATTTGCAACTACACCATATGAAATTGTCATGTTGCAATATATACATTCTGCCTTTGAACTGTCTATCAAAATGCGTCCAAACTATACTTCGTTTCCTGTCACTCATTTTCCTCACCTGTCCAGCGTGTAGTCTGTCTAAAGTTCTCTGGCGCGAGACTCTTCCTCCTGTTCTGTGCTCACTGTGCGTCACTACGTGTGTCTGTAACCACACCCCTCCCCGCTCCGCTCAGTGTAGAGTAGACACACAGACGCTGCCACAAATCTTGACCAATCACATGCGGCGAAAAAAAGAACGAATCGGCTCACTCTCAGGAGCCGGCTCCCGTCGTTCACTTCAAAGAGCCGGCTCTTAGAGTCAGATCATTCGCGACCGACCCATCACTAATCAATTCGTCAAACGGAATTGTTAATAATTGTAAAACGCATCATACACATTGAATAAACAGCAGTGATGTGTAACAAGCAGGGCGTTTGCCATTTGTTGCAGTAGAAATTAAACTGTCTTGCACATTAAAATGGGAAAGCCTAAATTATAGAGCACCCTCGCTGAAAAGTCAAGCTACCCCATAGCACCAGCAAAAGAAAATCTCTGGCGCCGCCCCTGTCCTAAGTACTTTGGAGGGCAGTTTGAAACATCTCTTAAACATCCAAGGTAGTAGAGATGCTTAGAGGTCTTCTTTGCCAAGAAGCTGGTGTGGCACGACCAGGACAGGTCTTGCAAAATGTGTACACCAAGGTACCTGAAACTGTCCACACTTTCAACCAAGGTCTCATTGATAGCTTCAGGGTGGTAGATCCTCATCTTCTTCCTGCTGTAGTCCACTATCAGCTCCTGCTGATACCAGTCCTCGAGATCTTTAATCTCTTCCAGGTAGGCACTCTCGATGTGCCTGGAGATCAAGCCTACCACAACGGTGTCATCAACAAACTTTATGGTGGTGTTGGAGTTAGAAGTGCTATGCAGTCTTGAAGGGCGACATCTCATCAAGGGTGGAACAAGCCCCACACCCGCACTTCCCCTTAAAAAATTAAGTCATTCATTCATTCATTCATTATCACACCCGCTTAATCCTTATTAGGGTCGCGGTTAG
>BRDA01007109.1:64995-102509 GCA_036984385.1 Crenuchus spilurus
AGAACCCAAGCTCAGGTGTAGACTCACCTCAAAGGTACAAGAGGGGCACAGACGCACCCAAAGGAGGCCCCTGAGACCAAAGGAGGGTGTCAGGTTTTTGGAGAACATGGAAACTCCACTCAGATGTGGACTCGAACCCAAGACCTCAGTGCTGAGAGGCGAACGTGCTAACCACTAAGCCACCGTGCCGCCCCGCAAAATTAAGTCCATTATTTCATATTGCATGTGTGCTGTTATCCAAGGGAAACCTCTAGTGGTCATTTGTTGTTATGTTTTGTAATAAGTTTTATCCATTTGAGTTGCCGTAGTGCATCATTTGCTCAGTTCAACACTGCAGAGAAGCTGGACTGTTCAGAGTTAAACATTCATTGTTAGGCTGTGAAAAACATGTCTGTGAGTACATATCTTCTTTTACTAATGTGATGTAAACAGATTTTCTTCAGTGTCCAGTTGTTCAGTTTAACCAGTAATTATTTTCTGAAAACTAATAGTGCAGATTCACTTTTCCAAAGAAGAGCAAGACTTTACACGACAGTTGTACAATTTAATCTGTGTTTCTTGAAGTACAGTAGTGTAAACTGTCTTATTAAAAAGATTCAGACCTTCATTGACAGTTGTGCAGTTTAGAAATGCAGAGGGGTTGTTCGCCCAGGGCACCAAACAGGCTAGGACCACCCCTGGTAAAGTGTCCAGATTCTTTGATGCATAAAAACAGAAGATGCCTATTTTTAGGTGTGTTTGGAACATAATCTATGCACAGACATGTATGACAGTGCTAAATCATTAAAAGCTAGAAGTAAAGTTTTAAAATCAATGGTCTAATATGGTTTTGCTTTCTAGTCTGTGTTAATATTCTTGCTGCTGCATTTGGAGTTGTAGTTTGTTTGTTGTACTGGCAGAAAGTCCTATGAACACATTACAATAGTCAGAGAAAATACAAAAGCATGGATCCATTTCTTAGCATCTTGCTGTTAGAATTACTGTTAGAATATTATTGATATGTGGTTTAAAAATGGAAAAAAGTCCCAGTCTTTCATACACATTCTTCCTGTTTGCTTCATGAGCACTATTTTTAATTTTAGAAGACAAATGCTGAGAACTTTAAAATGAAACTCAGGTATTAAACTAGGTCAGTCATCCTGTAAATTAATTATGTGTTCAGTATAATTACATTTGGTGGAAGACAGCAGCAGTTAGAAACCAAAAATAGTCTCATGACACACGTGACATACAGAGAATGTCTAGAGAGGTTCAGATACTCTATTGTCCAGCTGAGTCTGTAAACACATGTGGAATGTCCACATTTCAGCCAGTGTTTGGGTTCAAATTGTTACATGCCATACAAGTCCATCCAGACTGTTACAATGAAAAATGCAAAAAACAGTGTCTGTGATGGCACAAGTGCCACATTTACATACTCAGACTCTAAAAATGACAATAAGCTAAGGTCACTAATAACTATTTACATTATAAAATAAAATAAATGACAAAATATCACACAGTGTACTGCAGTAGTGACTATTTTAAGGTGTGATAGTGCTAAATTAGAGCAGCAGAAAGTCACAGTACACAGTAGTGTTCAGTAGTGTTTTATACACAGTGCAGAGTCAGTGTATGTGGGGTGAAGCAGTTTGGTCTGACTATGTCTGTTTAGAAACTGTTTTTGAGTCTAGATGTTTGTGCCTGACTGGTACACAGCATCCTTCCTAGGGTGGGTCGATGCAAACGGCTTTTTCCCTGCATCTGGTAACATAAATTACAGCAATGGGTGGCAAGCTGCACCTTATGGTCCTCTGCACAGATTTTATCACTCTCTGCAGCACCATCTTCTCTACTAAAGTGCAACCAGCAAACCCAGCAGTGATGCAGGTGGTCAGGATGCTCTCCTCCACACTGTTGTAGAATGCCTAGAGGATGTCAATATTCAGTCCTGCCCTCTTCAGATTCTTTAGGACGAATAATCATCGGTGTGCTTTCTTTAGCTATAGAAACTCATGGGTCTCCCATGATTAGCTGTAGAAATTATTAAATTATTTATGAATCCACACTATGCCTTCTGCTCAAATGAATGCTGAAATAAACCACTGCTGCGCAATGTCAGTGCACAGACATTAAAAACACAAATACAGAGAGGTCACCATAAGTACAGAAGGAAATGAAACTGTCACGACTGGCTGATAACAATCAGTGCCATTAATTTGCAAGTTATAAATATTCATTTTTGCTAATTGAGTCTTTTATCATTCAGAGGGTGCCGAGAGGTGCTCAACACAGAGGCGTGCACTACTGAGACTAAAGTGGGATTTAATTCTCAGTTGTGTTATGTGCTGATACGGTCCCTGAGAATGCAATTAGTCTGCTCTCTTATTGGAAACAAAGTACATCAGAGAAGTCAGGTACTCTGTATAATGTATGAAAACATATCATGATCAAATGACAAATAGAAACAGTTTAAAATGACTTAGAAATAAACATAATGAAGACTGAAGCCCCTGCATAACATAACATGAAAATCCAGATCTGGGTCTGGTTAGTACTTGGGAGGGAGACCTCCAGTGCAAAGTTTATATGGCTATTGGAAGTGAACTTGGTGGAGACGATAGGAGGTATGCTTCAATTCCTGATTTCTGAAAGAAACATCCCTGAGCATTCCCTTGAGAATAGTAGGACTGTTACCTTGATGTCTTGACTAAATCTTTAACTTCTTATCATCCCCATCATCTCTTCACCTCTCTGTCTAATAGTTAATGTGTGGTGAGAGTTCTGGTGTGGAACAGCTGCAATCACTGTATCCACATGGATGCTGCACTTTGGTGGTGGTTGAGATGAGTCTGTACTGTCTGTAGGGTGATCACATTGTCCCACTTAAACTCCAATTTGTAAGGAGGTGGTCACCCTAACTGTCTGTATAAAATGTAAAAAAGATGTGGGTGTCTAGTCTGTAAAGGGCCATAGACTATAAGTAAGAAATGGCTAGACATAGAATTAACATTCTTTTCATTTTTAAATTCAAGATTTTATAGAAAACTCTGTTGGCTTGGTATTAAAGTCCTGCAGCTAATCAATGAATCCATCCATCCATCCATCCATCCATCCATCTCTGGTCAGGGTCTCTGTGAGTCTCTTACTCCTTCACCAGGCACAGGGCTGAGAGGTGAGTGTGCTAACCACGTACTTTACATCTCCCACAGATAACATGGCCCCACCCATGTAGAACATTACTCAAAGCTTGTTTATGGAGAAATCACAGCTACCACTGTCACTCATTGAATCTGCCTCTGTGCAGCTCGTTGTGCTCTTCCTAAACTAGTAAATCCCATAAACACAATCACTATAGAAGCTGCTCATATCTGCACTGACATCCAGAAGTTCAACCCTGCTCCATCTCATTCCAGACACACAAACACACACTGCCAAAACAACCCTCATTTCACTGCACCTCAGAGAGCAGAACATCAAAAGTTCAGCATCAAACCCGCACACGCACAGGCTTTTTCTGCTTTGACATATATTGAAAAAAGAGAATTTTAAAAATTAGCAAAAGCTTTTAAGTCTGGAAATGCCTAGCAGTCTGATGTTTATAGTGTCAGCCCTGAGGTTTATGCTGAAGGTGACCTTTGACAAAGAAACACATGCAAACTGTTCAAATAAAGTTAAAAACAAGCAAGTCAGTGAAACTCAATATTCATGAGCTGTGACTTTTGGTATAGAATTGGAATAATACATTTCTATGGGTAATAAATAAAATTGAAACTAATAAATATGTTTCTATGGGCAAAAATGATATATTAGCAGTGCATCTAAAATAATTAGAATATTTGGAAAAGGCTCATTGTTTATAATTTCATTCATACAGGTAAATTGACATTTTATGATAATTACACATAAAATTACATTTCAAGCCTTTTTTGTTTTAATGTTGATCAGTATGACTCAAGAGTTTAGATTTGGCCTCAACACTGGTACATCCCTACCCCCACCTAATTACAACTTTTGCTAGATAATGTGCTTGCATGACATGAATTGTGAGCAGGCCATCTGAAGGACTAAATCGTGGTCAGTGCTTGAGATATGTGGACTCCAAGTTCTGATAACTGACTGAACAGCTCAGCATCCACCATGTTTGGAAGTAAGTAATATTTGCACAATGTAAAGTGACCCTCATGTAGCCCCTGCCTTTTAGCTCATCAGATGCTAGCATGCCTCAACCTTATCTGGGAGGAAACAGACAGAATTTTATGCTGCAAAGATAATGTGAATGAGTTTGCTCAAAAATTAGTAGGTAAAATCCTTTCAATCCAAAATATTTGTGGGGACATGTCCCTACTCTACATATGATCATTTGATCATATTAGCCCCATTCTATTAATACTGCACTCACTTCCAGTTAAATTCCACATTGAATATAAAATTATTTTAGTGATGTATAAAGCCCTACATGGGTTCTCCCCTGAGTATCTGACCTTATTTCTTATTATGAACCATCTAATTTACTTAGATCACAGGGTGCTGGCTTCTTGATAGTCCCCAGAATTCAGAAATCATCAGTAGGGGTAAGAGTCTTCTCTTATACGGCCCCTCAACTTTGGAATAACCTCTCAGACAACTTCCGGGACTTAACCACAGTCTCAAACTTTAAGGCAAGTTTAAGTCAAACTTTAAATCTCAAAACTTACCTGTTTAGTTTAGCTTTTGGTAATTAGTACATTTTATTATAGAAAGGTTGCGGATCCAGGAGTTCACTGGACATGGAGATTTATAGTAAAAATTTAAAGTACTTACATTGTTGATGGTGGAGCAGAGGGATTCCAGTGTCTCAGGGAGCTCCCATGTCTGTTTACCTTCTGGCTCTCTCCTTTTAGGTCAGCTGTTCTAGATAGTTCTGCCGGGGTCATTACACAGTAAATATGTCAGTGTTAAATCACCACTATTAGAGTTAAATTAACACTGAGGGTGTCAAAATGTAACACTCTCAGTGTTAATTTAACTCTAATAGTGTTGATTTAACACTGGCAGATTTACTGTGTAGCCACACTTTGATAAGCTTTACTTTCTTTTTTTGATAAACTTTACTTTTACTTTTACTACCTGTCGTACATTCTGTCACTATATCAGTACCTGAACACTACAACAGCATCACAGGTTTGTATGATGACTGTCTATCAGTAACTTATAAGTAGTTGACCAGAGGAGGATGAGTCTGTGAGTCTGGTTCCTCTTAAGGTTTCTTCCTCCAGCTTTGAGGGAGTCTCATCACTGCAGGTTTGTTCATTGGGGCTTTTATGTTTTCTTATTATTAACTACAGTATGGAAAGCTGCTTTGTGACATCATCAGTTGTAAAGAGTTATGTTTAAATACATTTAACTTGACAAAACTTGGCTTGACATATGCAAATAACTAAGTCTAGAATGTAAAATTATTAGAATATTTAATTTGGAGTTTAAGTAAATGACTATTCAATCAGTATCAACATTTAAACACAAAAGGCCTGAAATGTGTCACATGTAATGAATATAAAATATGAGTTAAAAAATTTAATTATGAACAAAAATTAGCTTTTTCACAATATTCTAATTCTTGAAAATGCATGATTAATTCCTCCCACCTTACAATGTGCACAATACAAAATTACAAGCCTTATCCAATCTAACCTTATCTCTACTAATGATGTTGCAGCAGTTGTACATCTGCTCTAATGCTGGGTTGGCAGTGAAAGGCTTACTGTGTGATGGGCACTCCTTCATTTACATTAGTACTTTTACATTTAAGGCATTTAGCAGATGCTCTTATCCAGAGTGACTTACAACAGTGCTTTGATGTTTACTCAGGAAGGATCCTGACGTAGTTAGTATAGGATAGAATCCTATAAACAATGTTTATAAACAATGTGAAAAATTAAACACAACATGCACTGCTTGAATCCCAAATCCATCCATCCATTATCTTATCCACTTAATCCTGATCAGGGCTGTGGTTTGTCCCCTACCCCTTACCAGGAAGGAAGGGCATTACAGACTATCCTAACCAAGCCAAGGGTGCCAATCCATCGCTGGGTACACACACTGACAATTTTAGAGTACCTAGTTTACCTGACCTCCATATTTTTGGACTGTGGAAGGAAACTGGAGACCCCGAGGAAACCCGCACAGACACAGGGAAAACATGGAAACTTCACCTAGATGGGGACTTGAACCCAAAACCTCAGCAATGAGAGGCCAACCATGCCACATTTAATGTCAAATCAAATCAATAGAGACAAATAAGACTTTAATAAGTAGAGGATAAGTACTCTTGGAAGAGATGGTCATTTGAAGACACCGAGCAACTCTGCCATTCGGACATTTGGTGGAAGTTCTTTCCACCATTTAGGTGCCAGGGCAGAGAAAAGTCTGCTGCTTATTGAAGGATGATGGGCCAAGTCAAACCCTGCTTAAAACTCAAAGGACTCTTGGTACAAATCGAGTTTTGACCATCGCCATCAAGTACAGTCGTTCTTGACTCGACAGCCAGTGAAGAGAGTACAGCAGAGGAGTTACATGACTGAACTTCAGAACACTGAAGATGAGACTGGTCTGCTTGACATAGTGTGCAGTTTCCTCCTTTTCAACATTTTACAGATCCAACTCTGCAACTTATTCCTGGCTGATCTTCCTATGCTAGCCATCAGGCTCCTGCAGCTGATCCAGAATGCAACTTCTCGGCTGGTGTTCAATCAGCCCAAGTTCGCCCACATCACTCCACTGCTGCGTTCACTTAACTGGCTTCCTGTAGCTGCTTGCATCAGATTCAAAGCCCTGACGCTCCCCAACAAAGCAAAAACTGGACCAGCCCCTCCCTACCAAATGACAATGGTCAAGTCTCGAGTTGCACCTCAAACCCTTTGAACTTCTAGTACAGCTCTGCTTGACCCGCCATTCTTCAAGACACTACAAAACACTTATTGTAATCCATTGTAATGATCTTATATTGTGTATAATTGTGTATCTTTCCTTCTTTCTAGGTATTAGTGATGGTTTTGTTCTGACAGTGTCTGAACTGAAGAGTAGTTTGGACTCTAACCTGTTTGTATTAGAGGAGATGATTCTCTAAATGGAAAAAAAAAAACCCAATTATATACGTCGCTCTGGATAAGAGCGTCTGCCAAATGCCATAAATGTAAACATAAAGAGAGCTGCTCCTGAAAGCACAGAGCACACCATCCTACTGCAAGTCTCTGAACAATTATCACCATGAAATCAGGTGTGAAAAGAGTAAATAACAATCAACTGTAAGACTGAGAAATGACTGAACAAATAAGACAGCAAACATGGATAAGTCGAGACCTTATCCAGGCCTCATCAGAAAGGCTGACATCAGGAACATTACACAGCTTCCTAATCCATACCAAATCCAGATTAATGGACTTCAGTGTTGGTCATTATCAGCCAGTGCACACATCCCTCTCACATACTTCTTAGTTCAAACAGTTTAATTATTCATCAGTCACACAGACATTAGCATTAGCCTCAAATGTCTATTTATTTTACATAACCATATTAAATACACATTACAATCAGCAAAATAGTAAATGGGCCCGATAATCACGGTTCTGATTAATAAGGTGCTTTATGCTGTCATCACTGGGCTCAGTTTATTGAACAAATAGTAGATAATTATGACTGCAGTAAAACCTGCATTAGCTAGGACTCTGAACACGAGCAGCCTCTAGTGGTTAAGGACGGTATTACAGTGTAACTCCTCTCTCTCTCTCTCTCTCTCTCTCTCTCTCTCTCTCTCTCTCTCTCTCTCTCTCTCTATCTCTCTCTCTGTTTATTTCTTTCACACACACACACACACACACACACACACACACACACACACACACACACACACACACACACACTATATCTCTGTTTATTTCTCAGTCGCCAGTTTGATGCCCAGACAGATCAGGACTGAAGAGCCCTTGAGTAAGGCACCTAACCCCCATCTGCTCCCCGGGTGCCATGGATAAGGCTGCTCATCACTTCACGCACATGTTCTCACAGCCTAGTGTGTTCACTAGTGTGTGTATTTCACTGCACAGATGTGTTAAATGGGGGGTCATGATGTTGAACATCTTCAAATAGTCTGATTCAGTGATTCTGTTAAATACACGTATCACAGTTCTGCTTGAATAAAGTGATGTAAAGTATAGCTTTCTTATGGACACGTGATATTGAGTGACATGCTGTTTGTGAAGGCTTTGACTAGACATTAAACGTGTTCCTGACTTCCGCACAGACTACATAAGTCTATGTGTAGCTTTCAGAGAATTTGTAGCAAATAATAATAAGCCAAACACATCCAGCATGTCTTAGAAAAAACATTTATTGGATCTGAATCTTTGGATAGTCTGCTGATCTGTGATCAGAGACAGCAGACATCTGTGTGTTTATTTTCATGATGCAGATGCAGAAATACAAAACCTTGATTTCAGTTTTTTAAGGCTTTGCTGTTTTATTCAGACTTTTTATTCTTCCTACAACAGCAATTACAGAAGCAGTATTGAAAATAAAAGATTTTCTCATCTTCTTCTTGTAAAAAAAATCAGCACAAAATTTGAACGACAGTACAAAAATGAAGAGATAATCGATCAGGTAAATGGGAATTTTACTATAGGAAATTTTATACCTTTTTCAATAATGAAAACATCTCGAGAACCGTATATTTCAGATTCGTAGTACATATTCTGAAACTATAAAAAAAAGAACACAGTCTTTTTTTATTCCGATTTTGTTTTTTACAAATGAATGCTATAAACACATAAACTTCTTTAAATATATCTATCAGTGCAACATCGTTTCTTTCTTTTTTTAATATCTTGACGCTACAGTATGCTTTCTTCATGAAACCCTACTGAAGCTCGTCCCTCTTTAGCTTCAGCGTTGATGATGGATCTGTGAGTTCAGAAACTACCGGAAAGAAATGAAGAGAGGATGTGTTTGCCACAGAACACAACACAGCACGTAAACATACCTAGAAACCTTTAAAACATGAGTCGGCGGCTGGGTGCGGTGGAGCCCTGTTGGTTATACTACATGTGGAATGAAGCTCTTAGGTTTTAGGGGTTTGCTTGTAAAAGAAGAGCAGTGTTCTCACGGCTGTTTCCAATGCAAGTGACAAAATGATGGTATGTAACCATATTCTGTATGAGCAGTCGCTCCTTTGCAGGTTCACTTCCAAAAGTCCAGTGCATTAGCAGTGTTAAGGATGAGTTGGTTTCAAAGCAGACCTGATGCTTCTCGATGTGTAGTGGGCAGGGTGTTGTCATTGGCCCCCTGTAGTTTGGGGCAACAGTCCTTTGGTACAGAAACAAGGCCAATTGACTGATCACACATGAGACCACTCCTCATCAACATCTGTGTACCAAGTGTACAGGACACAATAGCATGAGAGCAGATGTTTTATGAACATGATGAAAATAGCACCATTTATTAGGCACCCCCACATTCATGAGTCTTATTCAAGCCCGACGTTGATGACAAAGTGCATTTGAGGTGAGAGGACAGTGTAAGAAGCACTTTGAATAAGGGCCAGTGAAGAGAACTGGGGGTGGAGCAGTGGCAGCTTATTCCAGACAATCGTGATGAGTTGCTCTTTTTTTTGGTATGCAATACATCTAAAACTAAGTCAGATAGATATAAAGAGACAGAAACAGAGCTGAAGGTTATAATTGCTTTACCCAGTGAGCTTTCAAGGGGTCAAATGACAGACCTTGTGTAATGTCCATGAATGCCTCAGATATCCAGGCTAAGGTAGAACAAAAGTTGAAGCCACATCAATGTTCCAGAGCAGGAGCAAAGGTTCATAGTCTTATCTGACAGTGAGTGTCAATGTGTGTGTGTGTGTGTGTGTGTGTGTGTGTGTGTGTGTGTGTGTGTGTGTTTATACTGGATTTGTCAAACCACCGGCTTTACACATGAGCTGCATCTTTGGGGAAGGTGGTGAAATAACCAAACAGGACAGAAATAGCACACATTGTCACTTTCACAAAACAGTCAGACGATTGTATTTACAACACACAACCAAAGAAAAAGGGATACTGCAGCTTCTTTTTTGTCCTTTTACTGTTTTCTTCGAAAAGGGCAATAAAATATATTAAAACTTATGTACAATATGTGAGCTCTTGACATTAAAGCGCAATGAATAAACCGGGTAACGTTTTTGCAGAAAACAAATGTACGTTTTTTTCCTTTCATTTTTGTTTTTGTTTTTTTGTCTTCCAGAAATAAAGGGATGCAAAACTGCAAACAATAAGTCAACACAGGAGGCCAAAAAAGATGTACCAAAGGCACTGACTGAACCAACACTCTCAGATACTTGTCCCACTATGGGCCAAATACCCCATCACTATCAGACATGGTTCATTTGGGATTTTTTAACACATCTCCTTTAAACACAAAAACAATAACATTTGAGAAAAAAAGGTTTTGTTTCCTCCCAGAAAAAAAAGATAAATACGTATAACATTTTCATATATTGGTCTCAACACCAGCATCCGATTGTAGAAATGAGCAACTAAAAATAATACAAAATAATAAAATAAAAAATTAAAATAATCATCTAAATCATCTGTACATATTCTTTTCATTTTTTAAATCCTCATATTCAATGTTTTTGTACACAGTGTCCCCTACTGGTAGGTTCTGTCACTGCAGCTCCTGAGAAAAGCATGGCTCAGTCCCAATTCTCCTCCCATTGGTTCTCAGAACCTTAGAGCCTTGTCCTCCTCCAGCGGGAGGGCGGCAGCAGTCCATTTGAGCCCGCCCTCCTGAGGAGAGATTTCCTCTCATTGGTTGGGACCTCATGGTTCTGAGTATGAGTTCTGTGAGTTAAGTTTGTCCTTCTTTAGTTTGACACCATCCACCAGCTCAAAGTTATAGTTCTCCAGAGCAGATAAGTTTCTGTCAGCCATGCCGCCGTGTGAGCAGGCGCAGTAGAGCACCACACCACAGATTGCCCCCAGGAAGACCCCCAGAGCACTCATAGCGATGATGGTGATCAGGATGGGGTCAAGGGTTTTCAGCATGTTCCCTGCTCCACTGATCTCATTATTCTCCACAATCTCTGGGAAATCGGTGAATTCCACAACTAGACAAGATAGATGAAAAAGAGAACATCGATTTTAGAATATTAACCCTCTGGAGTCTGAGGGAATTTCAAACTCTCTGATGTAGTCTGACATGGCTTTACTTTTTTTTTTTTTTACAAAATAAACCCATCTACAATTATTTTTTTACAATTATATTTTGTATTGTGAAAAAACACTCTAAACATTCCTAGTCAAGACTTTTGAGCTCTGAACTGAATAAACAGAGGTGTTGGCTACACTGCTCATTACAGTTGTTATAAATTGTATGTGGTTTTATTTCTAAAGGTTAACAAACGTGAGGTGACACTTTGTTTTCCTCAGTCACTAACCCTATATTGATGAGATAGTTGTGGAATACTTAGTGAGAGTTTTCATTGTTCATGTTCACCTCAGTTGAGAGATTTCTGTTCATGCCCATATTGCACACAATCAATGTTTGCTATTCCACCAATGCTATGTCTGTAATTACCATGTCATTATTGTATGAATATATGATAATATGTGCAGCTGTTTGATTCACTCTCACAGATGTGTCTCTGCTTATTTAAGCTCATCTTACAAGAATCTAAAAAATATATTTTGATTCAAACTATTTATATTTGGAAAATTGACCCTTTAAGGCTTCCGGAATATGTTTAGTTTTATTTATAGGATAAAATTTCACAGTTATATAAGTGTTTTTGTACAATTTTGTTAATATGCCGCCAGAGGTAGAGCTGACTCCAGAATGTTATTACTGACTTGATAGTAATTCAAATTTAGTTATCAAATAGCTTTGTAGAGATACTGATTAATCATTTAGTTGATTAATCGGGCCGATTATTGCCATCAGATTAGTGGCATCAGCTGATTGGCCTGTGCTCACCAGGCTAGTTAACAAAAAACCATATTTACAGGCACATCTGCAGGCAGCCTTATCAGTGTATATGATTTAGATCAATGTCAGAGCGCTCTCTAGTGTCAGCTTCACGTTTATATGGACATATGAAGACATGACTGATAATGCCAAATCTTTTGTTTCAAGTAAACAATGATTTTATTTTACATTTTTATATTTTAACATATACAAAACCCCGCACAACACAACATTGGCATTATATACTGGACATCAGCTGCTATGCTCTCTAAATATCAGCATCACCATTGGCCATTGAAAAACCACTATTGGTAGATCATAAAGATTTTGTTTTGTTGGCATAATCAAATGTCTCTAACCATTTTAAGGATTATTCCAGTTTGGAGGAATATGTCTAATGGAAGAACTTTTAACAAACTGTACATTTAGTATCAGCCACATTTACAGTCATTTTAGAAGAACCAGCTGTGAAATGTGTAGAAATGTGAAATTTTACAAAATTTTATCTACATATTATCCTAAGGCATATATGCAAAGGAGACTTACGGATTTCATTGAAGTTATCTTCAGGTAACATGGGCTCTGTAGGGACATCTGGGTCTACATACACACAAAACAAATGATTACATTCAATGACAGAAATACAAAATTGTGAAAAATTCACTTCTGTGTCATCTGTAACCAAACACTGAAAGTAATGTAACTGATGCTTAATAGCAAAAGTCTTGTCTATTAGAGTGACAAAGTGTGAAAATGATGGAAAACAAGAATGACTCCTCTGTTCTCACCTTTGCAGTCAGCCATGTTGAGATTGTCTAGGATTTTTATGTCATCCACAGCAATGTCACCCCAACTCTTTCTCTCTACCACACCCTCTATCACCACCTGATAGACAAAGATAACAGCATTTTAGGCTTGTCTGCTCAATGGATACCCAACACGTATGATATGTCTAAGATGCTGTTGTTTGTATATTGTATATGTCCCACATAAATCAACAAGTCAGTTGTAGTAATCCTGGTTGACTAAGACTCTGTCAACTAACCACAAAGCTCTATTTATGCATTTAGGTATTTGCTTTATGACAATTCCTTGGCCAACAATTTTTTATTGCAAGAACTCTAACATTATATTTTGTAAGCAATTTCTATACTCCAGTGCTTTTAATTGACATAACATAATGACATAATCTAGGGATAATCTAGACAGTATTTTGTACACTTAACTTTAACCCTCTGAAGTCTGAGGCTATTTCAGACACTTTGATGTAGTCTAACATGGCTTGACTTTTTTCACAAATTACACCCATCTACAATTAATGTTCCCAAAGTGTTACACAGGCTTTTGTTCAGCACAAACTCAGCAACAACTGTGTTAAAACAGTAAGAGTGTCATAAATCTATATTTTGATTAAATCTGTTCTAAACTTAGACATTCCAAAAACCTGTTTTCAGATGTTCTGATATATTGTGAAAAAAACACTCTAAACATTACTAGCCAAGACTTTGGACTCTGAACTATGTAACCATATGTGTTGACTACACACTGATCATTACAGTTTTTAGGCATTGTATGTGGTTTTATTTCTGGGTCGGTTGTTCAGGATCGGGATCAGGATTTCAGCTCATAAAACCCACGAAAATTCAAATTTTTTGAAATCCTGTTTTTGTGGGTTTTATGAGCTGGATTTTTTGGAATGGGCCTGTATATATTTGAAAAGTAGACCCTTTAAGGTTTCTAGGGTAAGTTTACTATTGTTTCTAAGATAAAATCTCTCAGAGTTATACTCAGAGACTCCAGACGGTTAAGAGCCTTCACGGTCAGACACACTCACCTGGTAGGGTTTGCTTGAGTGTGGGATGAGCACCCGACCCTCTCTCCAGCGGTTACCCTGGTGTCCACTGACAGTCCAGAGTAGCACATCAGCTGTTGCCTGACCACTTTCTCTTCTCTGTTTGATGTGCAGTGTGCCTATATGTGAGCCAAACATGTGGTACCAGAAGGACATGCACAGGTCTGAATCTTGGCCAGACACGGCTGGACTCACGAGTCGAGCCACCTCCGTCTCCTGAGCTCCAGTCGCTAGCGTGTAGATGAAATTCCCAGAGCCTCCTGGAAAGAGATAATAAGAGCTTTACTTAAGCTGGGCGTAATTAACAGAACAGATTTTTAGTATCACTTTTCATTCATGCTATTTTTTAATTACATTCAATAACTTTTTGGCACATACAAAATTTTTCTGGATTAATTTTTTAAATGTGCACTTTTTTCACACTTTTCATATATTAATAGTAAATGTATTGCAATATACACTCACTGGCCACTTTAGTAGGTATGCATACCTTGCATTTACACTCATTGTCCATTTTATCAGCTATACTGAGCATGTAGGTGCAATTTTTAGTTCTAAAGCTACAGACTAGTCCACCAGTGAAGGACTAGAGTACCAACACAAACTGTGCAGTAACAGATGAGCTACTGTGTCTGCCTTTACATCTACAAGGTGGACAAACAAGGTAGGTGTGTTTAACGGAGTGGACAGTGAGCTAACAGTGTTCAACATCTACACTAGCTCTGCTAACATCTACACTCATACCAGCTATCACACCACCACCACATCAGTGTCACAGAGAATGATCCACCACCCAAATAATACCTGCTCTATGGTGGTCCTGTGGGGGTGCTGACCATTGAAGAAGAGGGTGAAAGGAGGCTAACAAAGTATAAAGAGAAACATATTTGTGCACCTATATGGTCAGCAGAGTTAAAATGGACAATTCACAGTAAATCTGCCAGTGTTAAATCAACACTATTAGAGTTAAATTAACACTGAGAGTGTTACATTTTGACACTCTCAGTGTTAATTTAACTCTAATAGTGTTGATTTAACACTGGCAGATTTACTGTGTGAGTGTAGATACAAGATATGTGTACCTAATGAAGTGGCCAGTGAGTGTATTTTAGGTTACAGTTAAGTAATCTGCCCTCTCTTCTCTTTCTTACCTGTGTGGTCCATGTTGGGGCCAGTGTTGAGCGTTGGGGTGCCACTGGACTGGATCTGCCACCTGTATCCAGTCTCCTCAGACGTCCAGCCACAGAATGAGGGGTCACTCGCCCAGCCAAAGTCACATGCAAACCAGAGGAATGCTACAAACACACAAGCAGAGACATGCATAGAATCAGTCTGAGAATTTATCAAGCATGTTTATTTGGTCTTGTCTGATTCTGTCATTTAACAATGTTTTGTTTCAGGGCAACCTCTTCAGGGTTGCTTTATCAGATGTGCCCACTAGGGGGCAGTAGGTGGCTATGTTGAAAAATGATGAAAAGAACTGATTCCAAAATAATGAGAAATGAAATTTCAGACTATGTAGACACATGATCATGTGAGTGATATTTACAGAAGCATAATATTGATGAAAGAGGCATAAGGTGTGAAATTGAGACAGTTTAATGCAGAGCGGTCTCTCTTCATCGTGACGGAGAGTAAGAGAGGAAAAAAATGAGAGGACAAGTAATTGTGAAATTCAAAAAACAAACAAAAAGACAGAAAAGACAAACATGTCTAAGCTTTGCTATTGTGTCTATTGTGTCTCTTCAGATGGTATAAAATGCAATAATGTAAGGAATCAGAGTAGGTTTTGCAGGGGATTTGCCCAGTGAAGAGGAAAGAATTTCCCATTAACAACCACGGCTCAGGCATTCTGCCACTGTTCCTCAAAAATACCAGTTTCCAATTAAAAGTTATTTCTCTTTTTCCATTTTTGAGCGGATTTGGGGTGCAGCTGTGGAAGGAACTGGGTTCCACCAGTCCAAACCTTTGAGTGTTTCACATAGCAAATAAACCACATTCAAAACAGAACACACAGATCTCTTCAGTATTAACACATCAAGACCACACACACAAACACACAGCCTGCTTTTCTCACACACACACAGCCTAATTAGCTCGAGTCAGATAAGGGGCGTTGCTCTCCTAGTCAGGCTTTGGCCATTAGCATGCAGTCTCGCCTGGGTAATCAGTGCTTATGCTGAACAAGCAGAATTAGAACAACATTCATTAACAGCAACCCAACACACAGATATACACACTAACAAATCTGACCAAAGGTTACTCACTCAGACCATGTATGGACTAAACTAATGCTCATACTGAACACAAAAACTTATGTTGGATAAACAGATTAATTTGTGCAGTTTGTCTTACCTGGTACGGTGCCCATTTCTGTAGTGGTCTCAGGCATGATAGTTCCACCTGCGACAAAGAAAATGAAATGAGATGAGACACAGAGCTAGAACTGTCGTCTGCTGTCTCCAGTGACTTTACTGGCACATGTGAAGTTTTAAGACATTTTCAAAATACAGCGTTGACAGTTTAGTAGGTGCACATGCTACAGATGACACTCTCTGGCCATTAATTATTCAATTAATACATTTATTTAACGTAGATAACCTCTTAATAATCTGGATTTTCCACTTGAATTTGCATGCCAGTGTTTTATTGTTGTTACACAGCAACTACACAAAATAAAGGCAAAATGTTAAATCCTTCAGTTTAACAGACAATGTGTTAGGATTTGTAATATAATAAGCAGTTTTCTGCTGAGCACAAAAAATGCAGGTGCTTTTAGATTCATCACAGAAATATTTGTTTTCAGACTGCACAGCACTAAAGGGACTTTATGTAAGTTCATCTTGCAAATGAGATTTGTGCCACTAGAGGTCGCCCTTCAGTAAAAAAAACATGCCTAGTTCAGGATGTTTGGGACTTGGCCCAAACATGAGTGAAGAACTGAAACCAAAAATGGTGCTTTTGGATTTTTATTTTTTATTCCAACTTAAAATATATGGTGCATGGTTTCATTGTTATATTTTCAACTTGTTTACATATATATATATATATTTGACAATAAGAGTGTTATAAATATCTGAATGAATGGAATAGATGCATGAAGCATCTACAGGTCAAGCATATTTAAGAGGTTCATTCATTTAAATGACGATGTATTTTTTTTGGGAGGGAAACAATTACCATTGCAACACATTAACATGCCAACTAGCAATCATTGCTGTACTAAGAATGGTCAACCGGCCAAATAATATTGACTCAGTGTTGGATCATTTCAATGTACTGCCTAAAAGGTTGCTGGTTAACAACAGATGGGTTACAGTTCATTAATGTATTCTGCTAAAGTACACCTATATAGTAGATGTTGGGCTGTTTGAGCCATATTCAGTCAGTTCCCACAACCACCCCAATGTTACTGAAAACAAACTGCAGGATAGCAGTGCTCTTTCGAAAAGTCAAAGATAGAAAGTACATTATGTATCATTAGATTACCAGCTGAGTCTGCTTCACTAACATATACAATAAAATGAACAAAAACACTATTAAGACTAAATATTAGCATTTCTACACACATGTTTTACATCAATAACATCAGACGTTCCTAAAACCACTGCTGGGGTCCATAAATGAAGACAACAGATTTGAGGATGCTGATTGGCTAAATTTATGTTGTATCTTGTGTCAGCAGGTCAGTGATTGGCTGCTGCTTCTCTGACTGGGTGATATTTCTGTTACCTCAGAAAAAACAATGAACCAGGAAGTTCATTTCCTCCCAATATATTTGATATATTACATGTTATTGTGCATGTTTAGCACATACAGACTTAAAATACATAGATATTGATTATATAAAAAAAAACATTTATTTTATAAATATAAAAAAACAATTTCAATCATAGAGGGCGGCAGCCTAGTGCCTTCTATTGACTAGCAACCACTGCCTATACACTGTAAAAAATGAACTTGCCCTGTCGTTAACCTAACTTAAATATTGTAGTTGGTATGACTACCAAGCACTGAATTTGTTGTGATAACTCAATATTTCATGTTTATATGTTTACTAACTACGCTTCCTGAGTTTACCTAACTTAAAATTTTAAGGCAGCATGGACACTAACTTTTTTAAGTTGAAACAACACGGATATTTTTTACAGTGTACAATATGAACCTTTAATGTGTTCTTTATAGCCTGTATAAAGACACAAACACACAGTGTGACTGCAGTGAATTTGACAGAGAGGGGATTAAAGGAGCAGGTACACACTGAAGTGATAGTGAACAGTGTGTTCATTTGGTTAGCAGAAAGCTAAATCTGTTAGCATTAGAGATTAGAGTCAAAACAGAAGCGAAAGCATAGCCAGAGATAGAAGCCAGATATGGGAAATGAGGTCAGTGACTCAGGTAAGACTATGCATTGGCCAATGTGGGTGATGTGAAAAAGACTGCATGCATTAGCTTAGCATGAGGTAGCAGATAACAGGTGAGAGTGTCCTGGTAAGACAAGGGTAGGTCTTTTTGCTAACTAATAGTGTATGACAGAGGATGTTGTCAGTGGTAATGAAAGCATTAGGCATGCAGTGTGCACGGTGTGGTAAGAAAGGGCGTAGTCTCTGCAGGCTGGTGTTAGCACCTGTCTGGTCGTAGTCATCACCTGTTCCACTGTGACAGCTGGCCTGCTCATCATCACACTCATCTGATGGGGTGGTGGGGGGAGCGGGCGTGGTGGGAGGCACGGTGGGTGCTGCAGAGAATGATAGAGAGACAGCAAAAGACAGATAGATAGAGAAAGAGTGAGCATATTCATTATTAAGTGTAAAAAGTAAGAATGGTAACAACTGTAATTTTTTTTTTGTTAATCCTCTGGAGTCTGAGGGTATTTCAGACACTCTGATGTAGTCTGACATGCCCTGACTTTTTTACAAATTACACCTCTAAAATATTTTTTTATTCCAAAGTGTTACACAGGCGAGTGGTCTTTGTTCAGGTGAGCAATCTATGTTTATAGAGACCACATGGGTGTTTTCACATACTCCTCGCACACTAATCCTCCACTGGAATGTCTGGAATTATCATGTCATTATCATATGAATGACAGATTGTGAGTGGACTTAAAAAACACTCTGGACTCATGGTGAAAAATGTGTCTCTGCTTATTTAAGCTCCTCTCACAAATATTTAAAAATATATTTAGATTCAACCCATTTATATCTGAAAAGTTATTATACATTTAAAGTTTCTGGGAAATGTTTCGTTTTGCTTCTAGGATACAATCTCACAGAGTTATGTATGTGTTTTTGTGGAATTTTGTTAATATCCCATCAGCAGGAGCACCAACTCCAGTGGGTTAATATAGTCACTGTTTATTGTAGCCAAGTAATAACAAGCTGTAATTCCACATGTGTGCAATAGCCTGTAGATTTTTTTTATTTAGGTTAATACCATCTCCCTGGGCAGAAAGAATTTCTAGTTCAAGAGTCAAGCCAGTTTAAAAGGAGTCTTGGTGTGGAAAATATTGTTTCTAATAACCCATGCAAGCGATTCCAATCAAAAGTTTGAGCACACCCATACAAGTGTTTTCCTCATTTTTGCAATGTTCCATATTTTAGAGCAAAAGTAGAGACTGAAAGAGAAGTAAACAATCAAAATATGTTTTGTTTTAGATTATTTAAGAAAGTAGCCACCCTTTGCCTTCAGGAAACTTTACACACTCGCTCACGCTGCTTCTTGAGGATCCAACTGTGATGATTTTTTGGGGATGAATTACGTTTCATTAAGGTCTGAGTAAAAAAAAATCCTTGCTAATTTATTTAGCTATAGTTATATAGGTGAATGTGTGTGTGTGTGTGTGTGTGTGTGTGTGTGTGTGTGCATGCACATGTGTTCTGATGTTGGTTTGGCTATAGACAGGCTCTGGTAAGGCCTGTAGGACCACAGCCAAACCAGCATCCCTACACACAAACACTGGTCCATATGACAGACACAACCGAGGAGCTCCACCCTGAGCCAGTTGTGCTCTGTGAGGCAGAGCCAGTCTCTCATTAGTCCTGCGAGTGTCCGGCTGAGCCTGGCTCTGCTCACAGCCCCGTTTTCTCTGTTTACTCACAGCTTGTAATGAGTGGCCCTTAAGCCTGCTGGGCTTTCCCCAGGCTAAAGAGGCAACAGCAGAGAGAGGTATGGAGGGGTGAAGGGAGATGGAGAGGAATGGAAGTGGGTCTCTGGTGGTGGATGGGGGGGTTGGAGATTTCTGAGGCAGGGTTACTGGTGGGGTTGAGGGGTCAGAAGCAGAGCAACATTAGCCATGTTCACATCAGCTGTGTGGATTAAAATGAACATTGACTGCTGTAGCTTAGCACCCTGTTGTTTTTCTATCAGCTACTTGCAACTGCATGATGTAAAGTGATGTGATGTTTTCAGGCTGTCACAATTACTGATACGTCTTAAGTGGCAAATTGCATTATAATTATGCCTACTGTATAAGAATGTATCACACAGAAATCATATTTTCCTCTTACCTCAGATGTAGCTCGCCAGCTTTGAGAACACACAGGAACTGTGTGGAACTGTAACAAACACTAGAACTCAATAGTCACCTAAATAGCCCAGTTATTTCTGTCAAAACAGATGACCAAATCTCGTTATATACTCAAACCGCATGCAGGTCTTAATTAAAGTCTCCCAGACTAGTCAATGTAGGACACAGTAGGACCAATTTAGGACACAGTATGACTTACCGTGAGCTTTAAAAACTAATAAAATTTCACCTCTACAGGCAACCATGACAGACTGCATGAGTTTTTGTTATTTTTTATAGTTCACAGTAACTCATACTGTGCCCTAAAACACATTAACTAGTCTCAGTCTGAGACCTTAATAAAGATCTGGACATGGCATTCGTTTTGGTGATGTATTTTGACAGAAACGAATGAGCTACGTAGGTAACTATTGAGATTTAGTATTTTTAAGTCTTTGTAAGTTTTGTTTTTCCACTTTTAAAAGAAAGAAACCATATTTGGACTTAGTTAACTGACTACATGTGAGGTGTAAAATTAGATGAACCATTCTCCTACTGGTCTGTTTTGAAGTAAGAACAGTTCCTGATGGACCATTTACACACATTTTTTTAAATTAATGCGTAATGACATTTTCTTTTAAAGGCTTTTGTTTGTCTGACTGACGTGTTCTTGTTCAGTTGAACCAATCAATACTTTTTGAAAGCAGACGACTCAATTAGGCAAAACAATCAGTATGTAAATGACATTGACAGTGACGAGTATATATGTATGCATACTATATCTGGCAGCCTGTGTTTGTGTTTGAGACAGAGAAGCTGACTGAGTGTATATAAACTGTTTTGGATTGTCCGTATGTGTATGTGTGTTGGCACCGCCAATGAAAACAAGCAATATCATCCAGCTAAAGCCCACAGTGGGATGCTGTAGCTTACATAAGCCAGCTTCACTGACTCCCAGAAAGCCAATATGTAAATCCACTTAACGCTGCCTCAACAGAGAGCGCTCTCATAACAAACCAAATGAGCTCAGAGAGGGAGGGAGAACACAAGCGATGGAGGAAGAGAAAACAAAGAAGAGAAGGTGAGACGAACAGACAGACAAACCTGTAGACCTTCCACTGATCCAATTCATTATATGATCAAATCTCAATAGGATTTGAGCTGAATTGAACTGGATTGTTCAGAATTGTTTGGAGGAACTGTTTGCAGCACAGAAATGTTACATTTATAATCAGTTACAACATGAAAAGTTATTACACTCCAAGTAGGCAGAGACTGATGGTCAGAGACATAGACTAATCCTGACAGGCAGGTGGACTCTATATCCTCTCCAGTTGTTAGGGGGTCCCTGTCATTAGGGTGGGCACACACTGAAGCTTATTTAGGCAGGACGCTTCCTTTGATGGCACATCTGTGGGACAACTGCACTGATCCTGGTGAAAGCTGAGCCCCAGGCTTTACGCGCTCTACCCTCTCGGGTGAATCTGTACAAGTTCAACCAACTTGTATTTATCCCTTAATGATGAAGCTTCTAAGACCACACAGAATATTTCAGGCTGCTTTATTTTTGAAGTCAGATGCCCTTTGATTTGCTGTTGATTTGTATGCTTGGAATTGAGCAGCTTTGCAACATGTGCATTATAAAAGAGAGAGGAACAGAAAGGCAAGAGAGATATCTTCATACATCGATCTCAAGCAGAGGTTCAACCCCATTGATTTAGACATGTTAGAATTGATTATAATCAAACGTTGGTACACTGAGTGTGTGTGTGTGTGTGTGTGTGTGTATATATATATATATATATATATATATATATATATATATATATATATAATTGTACATACTCTGGTTCTTTAAAATGTCCTTGAAGATGGTTCTTCAATGGTTATTTAGCAAAGAAAATGGTTCTATATAGATCCATGAACACAAAAAACCCAAAGAGTTCTTTGCATGCTTGAAAGTGTTCTTAAGATAATGAATGTGTTGTAGACAATGGTTCTATACAGCACCACCATGGAAAGAACCCTCTATATATATATATACACACACACATATATACATACAGTACAATAAAACAATGTACCAAGCTTTAAAATTATTTGTAATGTCCTAATTGAAAATTTGAGATATCATGATGTACTGCATTTTCAAATCATTTGTAGGTCAAAGATCTACACTCCTATGTATGAGAAACTAAAACTTACCTTCAATCTCACAGCCCAGGAGCTCTAGTCTTAACCCCATGCCTGCTGGAGTAGCTCTGTCTGGATAAACCCTAACAAAGCGTGTCAGGATGGGCTCCACTGTCCTCAACACCGGCGTATCATAGTTCATATTCCCCTCGAAAAGCTATGCCAAGAAGAGAGAAAAGAGAGTCGTTATCAAGGAGATACAGAGTATAACCCGCTAAATTCACTCACATTTATTCCTGTCTTCTTCACTGTGAAGGGAGAAAGCAATGAGATAGTATTGGGAATAAAACAGAACAAAAGGCCTCAATCCACTGATTGACATCTGAAGCGAACATGTGAGCAAAAGCCCGCTGGCTACTGTCGCGCTCCAGAGCAGCAGGATGCCTCGTTCGCTGAAATCTCCCATCCAACTTCCCCTTCAGCTTCAGAAGACTTCCAACCCACACCGTGATACCGCAAGAGAATGAGAAAATGAGAGACCAAGAGGGAGGGAGAGAGAGAATGAGGAGAGAAAGGGAGAAATAGAGAGAAAGAGAGACAAAGTGGAGACACATGCTCCAGCAATAACAAAGGTCTAGAAGCGGAGGCTGAAGGCATGAAAGAGAATTAATGGGCTTCAGCTCTAATGTCAGAGTATCTCCTGTCTCCTTCAAGGAGAATGAGAGGGAATAGACAGGAGGTTTATAATGATGACAGGCTGATGTCCAGCCACTGCTTCACTTTACAATGAGAGCATTGCCAGCTGCATAGATCTAGTGTTTGAACTGTGCAACAATTGTATTATAAATTATCTAATGAATTACATTTATATTAAATTTCCCTTCTCTATCAACAGGTTTGAGTCCGAGGACCAAAAAAACCCCACAAAAACGTGACTAAATGAAAAGATTTACAATAAAGGATATAAAGGAAGAACAGCTTCTGCAAATCATAATAACAAATCATAAGCAAATACACCATGAACTGGTTTAGCATCACAGATGTCAGAAGGTCCATAATAAGCTGGTCCTCATAAGGCTGGACCTTACAAATGTTTTTTTCTATCAAACATTTTGTCATTATTTCAAGATGCTGGCCAGCTGTGAAATGTCACCGGAGCAATTTCATCCTTCTTTCTGCTCACCTTGGGTTTATTGCCATTGGCTTCCATCACCATCTTCCAGTCAGAGCCGTTATTGCTGTAGCCCAGGCGAAACTTCTTCATGAACACTTTGTTCTCGCGGTGTTTGCCTCCTTGTATGATGAGGCCTCGAAGCAGCTTTTCCTGACCCAAATCTACCTGGAGCCACTCATCCACATAGGCCTGAGGCTGAGGCAGCAGCGTCCAACCCGAGCGGCTGGTCAGCAGACGGGCGTTCTCTGGTACCCAACTACGGTCAGTGTGGGAGGAGACAGTGATCTGGTCATCAGTGATGAGGCCAGAGACCATACCCAGCATGCCTGAACATGGGTACTCTGCATGAGGAAAAGAGAGAAGAGAGGAGAGTGAGATACACTTGGAAAGACAATGAGGAATAGTGATTATCCTGTAGGAGTGTTGACAGTTCATATTTAACATTAGCCTTAGACTATATAATCACAACCATACTAGAATTAGCATGTGCCACAGCATTTGCAATCTCAGCAAAAGAAATATTAGCATTTGCTATGAAATATACAATGTAAACCATAATAAAATTAGCATTTCACATAGTTTCCATGTACAATCTCCAATATGAACAAACAATGGGGCTTGGGGGGCGCCACATGGGTTATCCATCCAGGGCACCTAACAGGCTAGGACCACTCCAGTTAAAAACTCATAGCCAATACAAAATCAACTTTATTAAAATCAACATTTGCATATTATCATTTGTCATAGCTTCATCTCCACCACACTAATATTAGCATTTGCCATAGCTTAATCTCAACCATACTAATGTTAGCATTTGCCATAGCTTAATCTCAGCTACTATTAGCATTTGCCATAGCTTCAACCATTCTAATATTAGCATATGTCATCTCAACCATTCTAATATTAGCATTTGTCATCTCAACGATTCTAATATTAGCATTTGTCATCTCAACGATTCTAATATTAGCATTTGCCATAGCTTAATCTCAGCTACTATTAGCATTTGCTATAGCTTCAACCATTCTAATATTAGCATTTGTCATCTCAACCATTCTAATATTAGCATTTGTCATCTCAACGATTCTAATATTAGCATTTGCCATAGCTTAATCTCAGCTAATACATTTGCCATAGCTTAATCTCAACCACACTAATATTAGCATTTGTCATAGCTTAATCTCAGCTACTATTAGCATTTGCCATAGCTTATTCTCAGCTACTATTAGCATTTGCCATAGCTTATTCTCAGCTACTATTAGCATTTTCCATAGCTTCAACATTCTAATATTAGCATTTGCCATAGCTTAATCTCAGCTAAAATTAGCATTTGCCATAGCTTAATCTCAACCATTCTAATATTAGCATTTGTCATCTCAATCATTCTAATATTAGCATTTGCCATAGTCTACACAATCCCTTTAATATTTACAACATAAAATAAAGTAAAAATGTAAACACAGTAGAAAGCACACATGCACGACTTGAAGAGTGGTCACGACAATGGCTGGGGAAAGTTTTCAACTGGAAGAAGAGAGGCAGAGAGACTGAAGAACAGGGAGATGGAACACAGAGAAAAAGATACAGGGAGAGAGGGAGAATGTGATATTGGCTGCCTAAAGCTGAGAGCTGTCTCAGTGAGCTTTGGAAATATTCTTGGCAGGAACTCTACGTGGAGCACAGAAGGGCAGCAAGAGAGATGGAACAATGAGAATGAGTGCAAAGAGACAGTGCCGCTGAGAGACTGAGGAAACAGCACGCAGAGATAAGCAGCCATGCCCCTCTTCCCTTCTTCCCTCTCGCTCCCATTCTCACGCAATCTCTCTCCTCCGCTCTTTCTCTTCCTCTCTCTCCTGACCCCTCGCATATTAACTCACTCGCCTGAGGTGTTTGTCTCCAGGCATCTAATTAAAACTCTCCTCTCTTCGGGTGCCTTTACCTTTCATATCTGTGCAGCTTCTTACCTTTCATCCTCTGAGCCCCTCTCCCCCTCCAATCCCTTTTCTTTTGTCTTTGATATTCCTCCACTCTCATTTGGCCTGTCCTCTTTGTCTCCCTGGTGTTCAGAACCTGCCGCTGTACGTGCCTTCACGTGGTCTATAATCTATCTCCATGTTTCTGAACTTAATCCCTTTGTCTCATCCTCCGTAATGATCCGCTTTTTCACGCTTTGCTACTTTCTACAAAAAGAGACTTGAGGTTATGGAAAATCTCCCGTCGCATAGCTTCGCTCCACTGGCTGCTTATGCATTGGCGGCTACATAAGCGACTCTTCCAAATGGTTTTGGAATTCATGACCTGCCAGCGATATCGTAATCTACAATCAGTTCCTGCAGAGCAGGAAAGCGACGGAGATTCACTTTTGGATGCATTGCAGATGGACCTAATGCGGTGTGAAATACCAGCAGAACAGAGTCTTCATTCACAGCCTCTGCCTTTGTGGCCATGGAGGGAAGTTCCTGTGCAGGTTTGGAACGGAAAGTGCACTGGCCCGTGACTCCCAGGGGCCCAAATCCCAGCTTTGTGCTTTCAGACAACAAACGCTTGCCACCAGAAGATCACATATGTGCGCATGAAGGAAAGTGACTGGTCTCTTTCTTCTACTGCCAGCATTGGACTCTAGGTATATTATTACTGATAAAACCCTGTCAAAGGAATTAACTTTATTTATCAGGTCTTAAAGGCTTAAAGGCAGCTGGGACTCACAGTTCCAAATGGATCACAGCAGTCTTTGAAACGATCAGCTTGTTTGGTCTCGGAAACCCATTTATGGAACTCAGATGTGCCTGGGGAAGTTTTTTGGGAAGCTTCTGAGGTGGCAGGGCTCGCGAGACACACCCAGAGGGCTGTGGGCACACGTGTGTGTGTGCAGTTGCGTGAGTAGTCGGCCCGACTGCAGTATTCACGGTGGGTGTGTGGAGCGGGTGGAGGCTGGATGGCCGCACGCACAGATGGCCTTATTTACAAACAGCTAGAGGAAGTTTATTAAGGGCTGTGGGTTGTGGTGAGCCTATCAGACATGGGACTGGATTCTCCAAAGCTTTCCAAAGAAAACGTTCTTAATGGGAATGCATAACAAAACACAAAAAATGGAATGTCTTCATTTTCTTACAATTATATATATAAAAAACTTGTGGTAGCAATATGTCTAGCAAGTTAACCTTGGACACTAGCTAACCTACCTGGTTAAGCAGTATTGAAGTCAATGCTACCAGGTACAGCATTGACTGCACCATCTAAATCAGAGACCTGGTCCTGGAAGGCAGGTGTCCAGCAGGGTTTGGTGGCTTCCTTGCTTAACATTCCTGGTTCAATCCATCTGTTAATTGGTTTAGTGGGTATGTCTGACCAGGGAAATCACAAACCTGTTGGACAGCAGCCATTCAGGACAAGATCTGAAGATCTAAATAATCAGTTACCGTTTTTCAAAATTACATCAACTTTTAGACTTGCAGATGAGGCCATTACAAAACAGAATAGAGTTACTGTCAGGGGCAGCCATATCCTGGTGGTTAGGGATCTGGTCTTGTGACTGGAAGGTTGCCAATTCAATCCCTGGGCAGGTCATGACCGAAGTGCCCTTGAGCAAGGCACCTAACCCTGGATAAGGCTGCACACTGCTTTAGGCACAGCCTAGTGTGTTCACTAGTGTTTGTGTTTCACTGCACAGATGGGTTAAATGTGAGGTCAAATTACATTGTGTGCAATCACACTGGCAAAGTTAAATCTAATCTATCAACTCTTTCACTCTAGTTCCAACTGAGGCTACTGTAAAATAATTCTTAAAACTGTTCATAGGAAAAGTGAGTTGTTTTGAGAAAGGAAAATTTATCTGAACTTTTATGTGAAATGAAGACATTGTTTAGAATCCTAGACTGAGCCTTCTCCTCAGCTCACCACAGCCACAGCACGCTGTTGCAGTTCAGCACCTCTGCTGTGTTTTTAGGTGTGACAGGTGCTCACAGTGTACATAGGTGGCTCACATATTGTGACAGCTTACATGGGTGGCTTACTGAGGAAGTGCTAAAGCCTAGACGGGAACAGAACCGGCTCTTTGCATTGGAAAAACTGTTGTGCACTGTGGCATAAACAGAATATTTGCAGATTTCTATCCTGCATTATTTCCATCATTATCTTAATTGCTGAACTGTGCATGCCCTGTGTACTCTGTAAAAAAACACTGCACACCCTCATGTGTTCTAACTCCAGATTGTTTTTTCAAAATGTTCTTTTGAGGTTTCTCAATCAATGCTTAGCAAGCCATGCTAAGCGAGCTAGCTGTGCATAAGTGCTCCATCAAACCTTCCCTTTGCCAGCCGCCTGGCGTGGCTGCATCATCAGAGGGAACCCGCAGCACGCTGATGATGTCAAAAGGAGGCCCCGGCTCTTGTGATGTGTTTAAAATGTGGTGCGCTCACCCTCCCTTAACATGACTGCCACAGCTGCGCTTCACCATTGCAGCAAATTGTGCGCACACATATATGCAACCAGGACTAAATATGCAGAGCACAAAAATAGAGGCTCTTATGAATGTAGAACATATAGTATATTGACAGTACATGCACACTCATGCAAGAAAGGAAAGCATTTCAACAGGGCTGTGGTGATGATATGAAAGCCTCTATAATCAAAGCCTTGTAGAGGGTGGAGCCATGCCAAAACATGCAGATGAGCATGTAAATGAGGCCGGGGCCAGCTGGGACTGTGCGACTGGTGGTTGAGGAGCCGTGCATTTATAATAAGAATGTAACATGTGTGTGTGATGGAGAGGCTAACGCTCTTGGGAGGGTTACTAGGTTCAGAGGGGAGAGTACAAGTGCGAAGGTTACACTCCTTTAGAGGAAAAGTAGCCATGCCTGCTGTGGACAGCATTCATTTTAAATGAAGAACATCCAAAACACAGTTACATGAATATGTAATCCTCTTTTTCACATGAACGCTCGTCTATAATGCATTGGCTTCCCCCCTACTTCAGTCACGGAGAGAAAAATAGCACATGCTCAGTGCAGTGAATAAACACATGCCAAGAGTGTGCCTGAAAGGTAAACTAAATGAATGAGAGATTTATAGCCTTGTAGAGGAGTATGTTCTCCAAGCATGGCTTCTGTGCTAAACACTCAATATAAACAGATCTGCTTTAAGTCATTGCATGTAAACAATATGTTTGACAGATTGCAGTCACACCAACATAAGCCTTTTAATTCTCACTCACCGAGACTCCAAAAGCTTTATTTGTTAAACTAAGAATCATTTCAAAACCCTATATTTTAAAAACCAGTAGCCATAAAATGAATGAAGCCTTGTGTGTGTACACTTCAGGAAAGAAAATCTATAAACATTTCAATTATTATAACTGTTAGTAAGAGTGCAGGTGCAGATGAGGGGGCGGAGGTAGTGAGGGTCCAGTGATTGTGGTTTATTAACATAAAAATAAACAAAACAAGGCTGTGGCTGTGAAACCAAACAACACAGAAGACTATGGCTATGACATGAAATCTGACATAGACCCAGAATAACGGACAAAAGACTCAGACATATGAAGGGCTTATAACCTCACACAATCACAGAGGGAATATGAGCCGGCCTGCGAACTTGGACGAGAGACAGCTCAGACATAGCAAGACATGACATGATCGGGGTGTGAACATGACGCGGACTATGACAACAGACGCACGTGGAGATTTGACAGCACACTCGCACATGGGAGATACATGACAGAGATTAAAAAGATGGGGGGCATGGCCAGGGACATTATTTGTTATATTAGACCTGTATATATAAGTTACTATTGACGACACATTAATATTTTGTTAGAAAATAAAAAAATAGAACCAAGAAAAAGTTTGGGCTGTTTATGTTCATGCTTAATGCTAACTGCACTCTTAAAAGAGATGGTTCTTCAAGGGTTCTTTAGTAAATAAAATGGTTCTATGTAGAACCATGAACATTCAAATAACCCTTTGCATGGATAAAGGGTTCTTTCCATGATGAAAGTATTCTTCATATTGATGAGGAATTGATGAGGTTCAAAACAGAACCTTTCTAAAAAGGGTTCTGCTATTGCTATGATGTCAAGCGGGTAATAATAGAGGAACCCTTTTGGGGGCTACATAGAAGCATCTACACCACTTTCTTTGTCAATCTGAAGAACCCTTTCACCATGGAAAGATCCCTATTCATGGTTCTATATAGAACCCTTGAAGAAACATCTTTTTTAAGAGTGTGGTTCTGAGAGTGAGTGGAAACTCACCTGAAATCTTACAGCCATACACTTCAAAGCGCAGAGCAATGCCCGTCTCCCAGGTGAAGGGTCGGATCCGGATGAATCGTGTCAGAGTGGGCTTGGGCAGCAAGGTCTTGGCCACATCCATAGGGTTGGTGTTGCCCTGGAAAACCTGTCAGAGAAACAATGAAACCCACATCAATTATTTAAGATGGTTCTGAGGAAGATTCACTAAGGATGGGCCTGTGAAGCCTGGAGCTTGCCTAGCTTTCTGCTCCAGAAACACTGCAACCACACTGGACTAGACAGCTCTCTCAGAAATGATAATGTAATACTGGTTATGTTTATGGACTCAGCTATCTACAGAGCCAGCTGCACAGAGATACAGAGGCTGCTTTGTGCTGTGTGTCAGTGGATCAAAAGCCATAGTGAAGTTCCAGACCCTCTCCAATTATGGAACTGTCCGTGGGGTCGTTGTACCAAGAGCAGCTCATTTAGAGGCTTTGTCAGAAATTGTTATGTCTCCCAGCTCTAGTTTGCACTGACAGCTAAACTGTGTTCAGTGAGAAGAGGAAAGCCGGCAAAAGCCACAGTAATGGAAAAGAATTTGGGCCGGAAAGACACATGAAGCACGAGTGACCCAATGTCTCTTTATCTTGCACTTTAACACGCTTCTCAACCCATCGGCCATGAATGTATACAGTATAACTTTTTAAAAATTTTAAATGATAAAATTATGAAAAATTATTTTCTCCTAATGTGTTGGTAGACAATCAACCTGCCCATTAGTTGACTCTGCCCATCACTTATAATGTCCCTGACTCTAGGACGGTGCAGACTAACACAGGCCTCCTCCGATGCATGTGAAGTCAAGCTTAGCCTATTTTTGAACTGCTGCCGATACATCACTGCTAAGCAATGCGCTTGGAGGAAAGCGCAGGATCCCCAGTTTTGGTGGATCACCTGAGCCAACTGACATTACTTAATAGGGCTGGGGAGAGAGTGCCATCTTTACCCACCCAGAGAGCACAGCCAATTTTGCGGTCTGTCAATGGCAAGCAGCATAATCTGAGATTCAAAATCACGTTCCTCATATCATAGTGACAGCACCGTATTCCACTAAGCCACCCAGTGCCCCATAGTATATATAATAGTTAATAACACTGAATCTCACTACAATAATATAAACCAAAGTTAATAAGCTCATCACGACATCTGACATAGACCTACATTAAGATCCATAAAGGCTTATTCCTGTAGGCATGATGTATCTCAAATTTCATCACAATTAGCAAGTGTAACCTTTACAAACTCTGAGAATAAGCTTATGCTGGGTTGTCCTGGAGTAAGTGTCATACAGCCTTATACATTTTTAGCACAATAACATATACACATAGAGCTGCTTTATGTATATGTTGTGCACACGCTAAACTGTGCATAGATGTATTTAAAGAGTGGGTCAAATCCAGATCCAATATCCAGAGACTTGCTCATGCACCGTCAGCAGAGAGATGCAGTCAGGGCACAGCACCATTAGCCCATTCTGTGCTCCTTGTTGCTATCTGGGTCCCTGGGCACGGCTTGTCAGATGTGTGTGTGAGACAGAGAGGAACACAAGGAGCCATCCACTCTCTTTAAATGTCACGCCGATGCTCCATTCGACTGCACTAACTATTAAAAGGCTTTTTCAACGCTGAAACCACACAGGCAAGCTGCAACCTCAGCGCTCTGCAAATGGGCCCCCACCTCACAAAAGCACTTTAGAGAGAGAGAAAGAGAGAGAGATAGAGAGGCGTTAGACCCTAACCTTAGAGTACTGGCTTTAAAAGGAGAATTGTGTATTTTGGTGGGCAGTCGGGAAAAAAAATTGGGCCTTGGGGTTTACACATGAAGCGATCACTCTCTCACTCTCTCACTATCTCTCTCTCACTCACTCACTCTCTCTCTCTCTCTCTCTCTCTCTCTCACACACACACACACACACACACACACACACACATGGACCAATATACATGCAAAAATACATCCCCCAACCCGCTTAACCCTTTAAACTGAAGGTTATTATTAGTCAGTGATCAGTTATGAATTATTATTTACTTTATTATTCAGTTACTATTTGAAATGCACTCTTGGGCCCCGAGTGGCTCAGTGGACTAAGGCGCTGTCACTATGATCTGAGGATCAGAAGTTCAAATCCAGGTCATGCTGCTTGCCATCAGGAGCTGAGACAAGTAAGGTAGTAAGATGGCACTTTCTCCCATCACTACCAAGTAATGTCGGATGGCTCAGGCATCTGCCAGGTGATCCATCAGAACTGGGGATCCTGCGCTTTCCTCCTAGCACGTTCGTTATAATTATTATAATGTATCGGTGGCAGTTAAAAAAAAAGAGGCGGTGGTTTAACTAGACTCATAGGAAAAACTATCCTACATAATACGTTTAATTTGAGCTTTAAAAATCATTTTCTTCTCAGAATCCTGATTTATATCATGAAACAAATACTAAGTTCTGCAGTTATGAAAAAGAGAAATGTAAAGTTTAGACCTGCATACAGTCTGTAAGATCTCATTCACAGAAAGAATACATCACTACCAACGCAAAATAATTCATGTATTGAAAATCTTAAATTCTATTAACATTTTAAAACATACTGACAACACATAACAATATATTTAAATATCATACGTGCAGCAGCTCAACCACATACACATATGCATGTGCTTACACACCCACACCATTTTTTCCATGTTTATTAATTCCTTTGTTCTTCTCCTTCATCCTTTGATGAAGAAATCCCTACCGCAAGTGTTGACATCATTCCTCACAAAAAAGGGGAAAAACTGCTCGAGTCTCTCCAGCTCCTGTGGTTGTTTTGGTGTTGTTTTTCATCAGCTTTTTACTGCACTTGTAAATGCATTCAGTCCCTGAGAGTTGTAGCATTCCAAGCGGGAGGAATAATAGAGTCTGAGAAAGTCAAGTGGGCATGATGTTGTGCATTGCAGTCTTCCCAGGATTAGCATCCATGCTCGGCTACACTCAAAGCAAGCAGTGAGAAACTTCTGCATGGCTTCGATTCAAGGACAGTTTCACATGTCCATTGTTTTAATGTACTGCAGAGCTGTGTGGAAAGACCTCAGTAAACTATGCTGGCTAAATAAAGAAAACAAGATACGAGCCAAAACCAAGTTCTTGGCAGGATCACATCTTCCCATATATCATTTTGTGACATATTCAGTATATGTATGTATAGTGTAACGGTCAACTGGGTGAGCAGGGTGAGAGGGAGTCCACGGAGAGGATTTGTACCTTCTGCTTGGAGCCTTCCTTCAGGGTGATCCAGTCTTCACCATTGGAGCTCACATCCACTTTGTAGGACTTTACAAAGTACTTCTTCTTGGTTTCCTGAGAGATAGCACCCTGTGTACCGATGGCCGAAATGAAGCGCAAAAAGCCAAGGTCCACCTGAGAAAGGAAACCACAGCATTAACAGCCAGAAAAATTACATTTACTGTTCCCAATTAAAGATTCAATTACATATCCAAATTTATCTGGACACTCCTTCTAAGCAGTGACTTTAAGGTACGCAACTGCAGACACAAGTGGTCAACTTCAAGCACAGAGCTTATATCATCTCAGTCAATCTCAGCAGCTGCACATGGAACTAATGACCAAGCATTCTAATGGAACTGTATACCAGTGGATCTGTGTTCTCTAGAGTGATAAAGCTCCATCCAATAGGATGAGTAGGAGTGACTTTGAGATCCACTACCTGATCTCATTAATGTTCTCATGGATGAATAATAATAATAATAATAATAATAATAATAATAATAATAATAATAATAATAATAATAATCTCTATTTGCATAGCACCTTTCATACATACATGCAACTCAAAGTGCTTTACAGACAATTTATATACATTTAAAATCACAATATAATTAAAATTACAATACATTTAATATATAAAATATAACACAAGTGAATAAATATAAATATAAAAATAATAATATAAGAATATGACAAAATCTCATATATTCCCTAAATAATATCTAAAGAGGAATGTTTTGAGGCTCTTCTTAAAAGTGCTCAGGAATAAAATGTCTATGATTCCTCAAAGCTTTGGGCCATAGTGGCTAAAAGCACCCTCTCCAATCGTTAGCCGGGTTTTGGGAATCAACTGTAGATTACTGTTTGAAGACCTGAGAGATCTGACTGGAACATATCCAACAATCATTTCACTAAGGTATAGAGGGGCAAGGCCATGAAGGTATTTAAAAACTATCACCTTAAAGTCTATTCTAAAGCCAACAGGTAACCTGTGCAGTGAGTGGAGTGCAGGTGTAATATGATCCTTCTTTCTCCTGCAGGCCAGAACCCTATCAGCAGCATTCTGGACTCATTGCAGGTGTGAAATAGAGCTCTTTGGGAGAGCTGATAAAACAGCATTACAATAATCTAACCTTGATATGATAAATGCATAGACAAGTTTCTCAATATCAGCAGTTGAACAGTAAAGGCCCAAGAATTGAACCTTGGGGGACCCCACAAGTTATTTTTTGATGTGTGGAGGAAGAAATACCTAAGACAACATAATAATCATGCCTATCTAGATACGATTTGAAGCAGTCTAAGACTAAGCCACTAAGGTCAAGCCAGTTCTAGAGGCAATCAAGAAGGATTTCAGGATCACCTGTGTTAAAAGCAGCACTTAAATCCAGCAGAAAAAGCACTGAAAGTTTGCCACAATCTTTATTGAATCTTTGATCATTGCTCAGAATGCAATCCAATCCAAACAGCAATGTTCCAACAAAGCCTTGCCAGAAGACTAGAGACTTTTACTGCAGCAAAAACTAACAAACTACCCATTAATGTCCTTAATTGTAGAAGAAATGCTGGATCAGCTGGAGTCTACAAACATTTGGCCATAACGTGAAAGCATGTTTTGCTCTTTCAGGCCCCATCTGCCAATGGCAAGCAGCATGACCTGGAATTTGAACTTGCGATCTTCAGATCATAGTGACAGTTCCTTAGTCTGCTGAGCCACTTGAAGTCAACGGGTTACAGAAGCTTTATTTTTTATTCTTATTTTATTTTTCAAATGATTTTGTTGTACTTACTATAAATCTGCTTTTCAGGTATTCAGGTATTATTATTTTGTTGTGTCAGATTGTTTTGTTGAATATATTATGTAGGACTTTGGCCAACATTTGATGTTCTACAAAAAAAAAAACATGATTGGCTTACCAGCACTTGATTTTCCACAAGAAGAGTACTATAAAACATTTCTACTGTATGGCACTTTCAGAGCCTCTCTGGAGACTTAGAAGGTATGATTGATTTCATAAATCTCAATTTAATAAAGGACGGCGGTGGTGACGATTTAATTTCCTGTGATAGGACATAGGAGCTTATTGGATAAATGGAAGATATGGTGCTTGGCTGGCCACATGACTAAAGCAGTAAAATAATGTATAAAAGAGGATAGATTTTCAGATGTGTGCAGTATTATAAAAAATGAATGCTTCATAAAGGAATCATGAGCTATATTGTCATTATGGAGGACTAGCAGTCAAGAGAGGAGTGAGAGAGGTTCTGGCACAACCTGAATGTACAGTGTGTGTGTGTGTGTGTGTGTGTGTGTGTAAGACTGTTACAGCTAGCAGCTGTAGCTGATTTCTAGATTTGCAGACTGTGCAGTTTGACTATTTCAAATTCAAGATAGACCAGGCTCAAGCATGTCTGTAAAACTAGAGCTGCTTAGGACACATACTGTGTATTTTATGATAGTACTGTACATTTGATTACATCCACAGATTACACATCCACTTTCCTGTTCCTCATCTCACTCCCTGTAGGCAAACTCAAGCTACACGTGTCAGAAGTGCTTACAGAACATGAACCTGCACTATAGACTGATTCTGCAGTTTTTATGCTTGGCTCATTTCAGACTGCAGTACAGTTAAGGACACAGGAATGTTTATTTATAACTTTACACCTCAGATAGTGTAATGTTTGGCAACAAAATGGAAAAGATGAGCACAGGTTTAAAGACAAATGAATTTAATAAACCAAACACAAGTCTACAAACAAACAAGAGAACATAACCCAAAGACCACTAATAGAAACAGGCTAAACAGAAACAGGTTAAAAAGAACCAAGGTAAATAGAGAACTGACTAGGCCTCAAAAGAAACAGATTAAACAATACAGAGGGTCAACTAGGTCTCACATTATACAGGATATGTCAGCTAAACAATACAGAGGTCCAGCTAGGCCTCACAATGGACAGGATAAGTAACAATGGGCCAGTAATGCCTCACACTGGACAGGATAAAGATTAAAAGGAACAAACAAAAAGATACAGATCCTTGGAAAGACAGGAGGCTACGTTACGATGGGCAAAGCATGACAATACCAAGCAAGGAATAGTTATCCAATATTGGCTTAAGTAGTCCTGCAAATCAGTGTCTGAATGGGAGACAGCTGGAGAGGTAAGCCACATGAGTGCATATGAGTGCAAGGACTTCTGGGAAGTGCAGTTCTGAGATGGAGTATGAGGAGCTGAGAGAAGCAGGAATGGGAAGCGTGAGAGTCGCTATTTTTTCTTAACAAAAAAATGTCCAAATAATACAGCTACATATCAATATAACTGCATATATGTATACTTAGTTTTATCCACACAAAATGAGTACAAAGACAAAAGGGGCTTGATCAAATGCTCTGCTGTTTGTGGATGCTCATGCTATGACACAAGCTATCCACAGACACTCGAGCACTGAAGGTGGAGCTCCATATAAGCATCAAATAAAGATGCCACCAAGGACCGTCATTCACAAATTGAGGTCATGCCACTCACAAGCCCACTCTCAAGAAAAATGCTTTCAGCACTTTTCAAAACTGGAATTGTGTATCAGGGACATGCGGCTCTGAAAGCACAGCAGAGTGCAGAGAGAACACATGGTAACTGTACATGGAAATCCTGGATGGTTGTAGACAGGAGGATTAGGCAGAACATTACTGGCTGTTTTTCTTGCAACAAATTTTATTTCTTATTATAGAGTCACTCGCCTGTAACATCCAAACAGGCAGAACTTTATGGGCCAAGTTCTCAATTCTCATTTACATCTTTCTGGAAAGTTACTTTTTCAAGTAAAAAAAAATGTCTTATGGTCACACTTGTTTACTCAAACTTGGTTTGAAATTCTCTGTTTTAATAAAAATGGATATATTCATGCATGCAGGTTTGGTATAAGACTTGTGTGTGTGTGTGTGTGTGTGTGTGTGTGTGTGTGTGTGTGTGTGTGGATAAAAACAGAACTGGGGATTCTGGGTATAAGAGACCCTCAGTCTCATCATCCTATTGTAAATACCACTGTGTGGGCTTTATATATTAAACTATAGACCAAGGATGATATTTCTTTCCATCTCTCTGTGTATGACTGCAAGGCCTGTAGAGAAGACATCAGACCTGTAGAGCAGGTTGACAACAGGAGAAATGATTATAGAGTCAAAACAGATCTGAGATCAGAGAGATTTCCGAGAGAAGCAATTTGAATCAACTTCACCTATCTGATCCTAAGTGAGCATTAATTCTTATGGGAGTGAGTGAGAGCGAGAGAGAGAGAGAGAGAGAGAGAGAGGGGGAGAGAGAGAGA
>BRDA01007109.1:108074-151620 GCA_036984385.1 Crenuchus spilurus
ACTACCTCATAAAGCTGACTGAGAAAATGCCAAGAAAGCTGCCATCTAAGCAAGAGGTGCCTACTGTGAAGAATGTAAAATATAAACATATTCTGGTTTGTTTACTTGTTTGTTTACTAAATAATTACAGATGTATTTATTTATAGTTTGGATGACTTTAGTATTAATCTACAATACAGATAAATTTTTAAATCATGAAAAAAATAATATCCAAACTTGTGACTGGCACTGTATGAGACACCTGCATCAAAACACATGGACCTGATTGTTTTGAACGCTCTGTCCTCTTGTCTGATTCATTTATGAGAACCAGACGAAGACAAACATCATCCCATGGTGCTCCAGGAGAAGGACCCTCTTTGATTTCTCTGCCGATCAAACCATTTACATATGCAGCACAACAGCGAGAGGTAGGGTCCTCACAAATGAAGCACTGCGTATTCAAACGGCCAGCTCATATATGCTAATTTGCGGATATGGACAGGAATGGTTATAAGGTTGTGATTAATAAAACAAAACATGACATTCACTACGAGAGACTTGCATCCGACCATTAGGAGAGAGGCACTTTCAAGTATTGACAGTTAACTTTTTCCTCAGGATAAAAATGCATTATTCATGCTTGTGCTTTGATCAATGGCGACTGTCGGAGCGGGTAAGTCGGACTTAAGATCTCGGACTGCTTTTGCACTTACACTTAGGCCTTTGCTGCAGCATGGTGCTTTGCTGCCTGACAGAATCCATTCCTCATCACACTCCGTTCTCAAGGGAAGGGAAATTGTCTTTCTCAGTGAATCCCCAAGAGGCTCAGTTTTTTGGATTGTAGTACGTCTCTCAGAAAGACAGCCTGCTCCCTCAGAGAATTTAAATGTGTTGTACAGATGCAGGTGTCTCTTTGGCCTCCGTCATGCTTTAGCAAAGCCTTCCGATTGAAACCAGGCTGACTCGACAAATGCAGCAAATGTGCAGAACCTTCCAGAAGACCGTGTTTTGGGTGTGCAGCATGTCAGAAAATCCACAAGTGATCGATGATAAGCACCTCATGGGGATGGGTCTTCAAAGAGAGCTCAAAAAAAGGTGCACCCTCCTAAGCCCTCTGATCTTTCAGGCTACTCTACTGCTAGTGCGTGACTTGGCAAAGCTCCCCAAGACTATTCTCCTCGCTTCTCTCATCCTTCTTAAGGTACGGAACTCAACTGACAGCTGTCTGTTTGTTTTGATATGATAAAAACTCTATAAACTGCTAGTGTGACCTTACAACTAATGCAGTAACTCAATAGCAGACAATTTAACCCTTTAACGTCCTCACCAAGAAAGAAGCAGTGGATTTTAGATTTTTGTTGTATATTTGCTATCATTTTAGCAATATTATATATAAGGTTTTTTATACAGCTCTGCCAAATGGTTGAGATGGCATTTTATGGTAAAATCATAAAACAAACCACAAATTTGCTTTCTCATTCATATATATATATATATATATATATATATATATATATATATATATATATATATATATATATATATATATTTATAATATGCTAACTTTGTTAGCTGTTGTGACATTTTAAGCAATTTAATCCAGTTTATTTCTGGTATGGCTACAAAGCATTGTTGGTTGCTTTACTAGTGACCTCTAGTTGGTGTTTCAGTTAAATGTACCTGTACCAATTGGTAGAGATGGCACTATGAAGTTTCTTCTTCAATAAGATATAGTGACTCAAATGTGCTCTACCAAAACTTCCAGCAGAATGTTAAAGCTTGGACTGATTTTCAGGAGCATCAAGTATTCTCAAATTGTAAGTTAATGTAAATAAATTCTATTTCAAATAATGTTGGAGCATTTCTGTTGGTCGATTTATGACAAAATATTCACACCATGCATATGATACAGAAAAATAAATTAAGGGGAAAAAATGAAGATACATGGTTTACATAAGACAGCAACTATATGATAAATGCTGTGCAGGATGCAACTCTTCAAATCAATAAACACAAGAAGGAACACAGGCATCTGGTGCAAATTGTATTGTAGGGAATTAAGGAAATAAATAATGAATTGTTGATATGAGTGCGAGAAGGTGGAGAACAGAGAAGAGGGTGATTTGTGCATGCTGAGTGTATCGCACCATTAGAGAGCGAGAGATTGTTGTTGTGGCTCACCGACAAGTTTAATGAAAGCGTAATGAAGAATTCCTCTCTTTTAATAATGCTTGTTATAATTAAACAGCTCTACAATTGCAGGTCGAGAGACGGGGAGAGAAAGAGCGAGCGAGCGAGGAAGAAGAGGACTTCTTTAAATTATAAATCACTCATCCTAGCTCATTCTCGGCAGGACTCCAGCTTTGTTCCCTTGGAAACAGATGTGCGAGGCTCAACTTTGACATCTGATTGGCCGAGAGGGACTATTGCAGTTCAGCAGTGAAACAGAATACGTTTGATTTGCCTGAAATTTTCCTGCCAAAAAAAGTACCCTCTCTAATCAATACTCTTCAGAGGATTCCAAAGCGGCTGCAAAATTCAGCCTCTCCTGCTCTGTAGGAGACAGTCCATTTAGAGTTTCATTAAAATCTGAAATTGACTAAACAAGTTCAGTAAGCAGAGAGGGCTGCTTAATTACACTACATAAAATATGAAGTGGCAAGTGTGAAGCAGCGCGGAACCGCTACGCTGAATGAAAGAAGCAGCCATTTTTCTCTATTTTTCTCCCACTGCAATCCATTAAAGAAACTAATTTACAGCCAAAGCAGAGAGTAAACTGCTGTTTAAAGCCTCCTCTGTATCCAGATACATTCACAAACACAGTAGCTACCACTTCAGAGCTCTGGTTTTAAGGAAACACTACAAAATGCTGTAGTCATACTGATGCAAAGACCCTTCAATTGAAATCCTGTGGTCTGTAAAACAAGCAGCGCCGATTATCGATTGCCTTTCAGAGCACATCTCAGTAGAACAGTAGTGCAGTCCATTCTATGAGACTGAAGACCCAATCAATGCCATATTGAGAGGATCCAATAAGCTGCAAGGCGACCGAGCCTTTCAAGACAAAGACTTTTTAATAGAGGGGAACTAGGAAGATGGGCAGATAGAGAGAAAAGCAGACTGTTCTTCACTTGTCTGGGCTCCACATTGTCTCATACAGACTTTCTCTCTTGCTGTGGCATGAAGGAATTCCCCTACTTGGAGGTCTCTGCAGCCCTGCCACTGCAGCCTCTTGGGATTTCTTCACCAGGACATGTCTCTATTGCCTCACAGAAAGTGCCGGAGAGCATGTCTGAGCCTCTACCACAGCCTGAAACACCATGGTTCCACTTCCGTGCTGGGCCAAGGGCCCCTTCTATTGATTCAATTAGTCTGCAAGCAAGAACACAGGGCCTCCAGGACAATATTTTGATAGCAATAAGGAAAAACTCCTTTATGGACCTCCCCGAGCAAATATTTGGCTGCGGGTCGACTCTGTTATTAGCCCCCTGAGGAGTGTGTTTGGCCCAAAACTTTCCAGAGAAGTGAAGACTGTAAAATAAATAAGTGTAGGAGTTTTGATGATGCCCGTGGGCTCTGGCTTAAAGAAAAACCCAAACATGGAGCAAAAATATCTGGTGAGGTACTACATACTCTGCCAGGAGCACTGTCATGTCTCAACAATGACCGCAGCCAAGGCATTTTGAACACAATGCTGCAGATGAAGAAGACTTTTGCTAGAACTTTGCAATGTGCATGATAAGAGGCCAATGCCTGATACAATACATCTGGTTTGAAGTACAGTGGAACCTCAGTTATCGTTTGCCCTGGCTATTGTACAATTCGATTGTCATCGACTGTTTTCAGGGAAATTTTGTCCCAGTTATCGTTTATCCGCCGTCTTTTGCAAAAACAAAGCATCCACCCACTCGTTCATCATTCATTCTGGCTTTGTTTCTCATTGTTTCTCTGGCTTTGTTTCTCGTTGCTTCTCTGACTTTGTTTCTTATTGTTTCTCTGATTTTATTTCTCGTTGCTTCTCTGACTTTTTCTCATTGTTTCTCTGACTTTGATTCTCATTGTTTCTCTGATTTTATTTCTCGTTGTTTCTCTGACTTTGATTCTCATTGTTTCTCTGATTTTATTTCTCGTTGTTTCTCTGGCTTTGTTTCTTATTGTTTCTCTGATTTTGCAAAACAAAGGCCGCTGGTTGGACCACACCAGCACACTCTAAAACAGAGCGTAAACCTGTAAGAGTGATGTTAAATGTTCATTTATTCATTTAATTAGTCTTTTGTATTTATTTATCATTGTGTTCTGTATATAAATATAGTTATTCTATATAAAATGTATTTTTGTTAATATTTTGGAGGGTCTGGAACAGATTAATTGGATTTACATTATTTCTTATGAAATATTCACATTGCTTCAATTATTGTTTGTTTCAGTTATCATCAGGTATTTTAGAACAGATTAATGATGAAAACTGAGGTTCCACTGTAATTTTAATTGAACTGCACAGTCAAAACCAAAGCAGATGAGTGGTGACACATATATCACATTGTTGAGGTTAGAGGAGTGTGTAGCTTGGGGACTGTCACAGAGTCTGCAATGTAACATTGTGTTTCTGCCGAATAGACCACTGGTTGTCCACAAAAGAGCAAATTCATGAGAAGACATTGCTGCAAGCTGTCCAGAAGGAATGACACAGCTTTGCCAAAAGAATCAGAAGCACTGAATGATCACATTTAGCTTGGAGAACAGTCAGACGGTTCTTTATGCACTGTAAAAGTGAAGGTGCAGATGTTCTATTCTTTTTGAACCAGGATGTAGTTCTCCATCAGTGAGCTTTATCTCTCTGAGTGTGTGCGAGTGTGATTATGACTGTGTCTATCCTACAGTACCTGAATCCACTCCTTGTTGGAGTCCTCCAGTGGGGTCCAGCCATTTTCAAAGTTGTTCAGTCTAGAACGTTCTGGAGACCAGTTGGTATTGTACTGGGAAGAGGCCATAATTTGGTCGGAGGGGATTTCACCAGACTCTATTCCCAATGGCTCCATGCAGTCAAAGTCTAAAGAGAAAGAAAGACATAAAGAGAAAGAAGTTAGAGACAGGGTCCAAAGAAAGCACACATCATCTCCCACCCCAAACTAGAAGCTTTCTCTTGGGACTGGGTAACTCATGCATGCAGCACTCTCCATCTCTGGTGACCAGAATAACACATAAGCTCTTTTTCTCTCCCTCTCTACAGGAAAAGCAGTATTTAATGGAAGCACTTTGGGAGTGTACTACATTAAGACATAAAGCTTTATTCATGAAACATTCAGTTTAAGCTCTTGACAAAACAGTGAGAAGAGAGAAGAGAACATACGGGAAGTTTGCACCTTGTTGGAAAAGTTCCATGGTAGGCACTTTATGGATCTGGCACAGTAAGTCTGTTTCCTTAGGCTAGTGCTACAGGAATGGAAAAGTCATATATCACACTAAACAGCCCGCCACCCAGGCAGGGGGCATCTAGGACTATTTGTTGTGGGGCGACTGACCAGAGGCATGCTGCCTTGGTGGCTAGGGACTGAGAGGTTAGCTTGAGTTCAAGCCCTTACAGCCTCGAGGGCACTGTCCAGACATACACAGACGAGGATTAGGGGCTCTGAATGAGAGAGTGGAGGAATGACCTAAAAGATGAGCTAATTCAATGACCTAAGGTCAGAAAACATAAACACATGCACACACACAAACTGACACACTACACAAGTGAGATCACACTCATTAACACTGAGCCCGATTGACTAAACCAAAAGCCCAGACATGCAGATGCTCAGTTTGGTATTTTTATATTTGTGAGGACTTTCCACCGAGTCCTGTAATACTGTAGCTGAGGAATACAATAGAATCTCTGTTTTCATCGTTAATCTGTTCTAAAGAAATCATAACTGAAGCAATATTTCTCATAAGAAATAATTTAAATCCAATTAATCTGTTCCAGACACTCCAAAATATTAACAAAACTACTTTTTATATAGAATAACTATAGTTTTATGTACAGAACACAATGAGAAATAAATACAAAAGACTCATGAAATGGATAAATGAACATTTAACATCACTCTTACAGGTTTAAGCTCTGTTTTACAGTGTGCTGGTGTGGTAGATGCTTTGTTTCTGTGAAATTAGCTGCGAATCATGTAGGCGTGCCGATGAAAACCAGGCTGATGAATGATAACTGGGAGAAAAAGTTGATGATAACCAAATTGTACGATATCCAGGGCAAATGATAACTGAGGGTCCACTGTACTACATTTAAACCAAACTCATAACTGATTTAGTTTTCCAATTTTAGAATATGTTTAAAACATTTTTCCTTTCCTCTTAGTATATTTGGTCCATGCTTGGAGATAACGCCAACACACACACACACACACACACACACACACACACACACACACACACACACACACAAACACACATTATGTATATTCAAATTATGATGATGAGTGGGGGCATTTACACCAACTCTGCAATGCCCCAAGCAGTACTCACAACACACATACATATAAACACATACACATACACATACACACACGTACACACACATTTTGTGGCCCAGAGACGCTGGTCTGGGCACTTGTAACAGATGGAGATAGCATCTGTGTTAGTTGATAGACAGCAGTTTGGGCAGCTCACACTGACTGTTCACACGCTGCATCTCTGCATCTTCACACATGCACACACACACACACACTTACACATACACATACATACCGCATACCAACACTTCTACTTCTCTTCTGATATTCTTGAAAGGTACCGCCTTTACATTAACAGTATTACATAGCAATGACTGACTGTCTAACTGTATGACATACAATACTTAATACACTGAATATAACATTGTTCTATAGCAGCTACACTGATAAGGCTGCCTGTAGAGTGGTGACACTGACACTAGGTGGAGCTCTAACATTGTTCTACAGCAGCTACACTGATAAGACTGCCTGTAGAGTGGTAATACTGACACTAAGGGGACCTCTAACATTGTTGTACAGCAGCTACACTGATAAGGCTGGCTGTAGATGTGCCTGTAAATGTGCCATTTTATGTTTACTAGCCTTGGAGCCCAGGTGGATTGTTTAAAAGTAGCCAATGAAGATGGACTAAATGTTAATAACTGGCCTGATTAATTAACCAAATAATGGATTAATCAGTCTACCACTTGTACAAATATATCAATTATGAAGTCTTTAAAAAGACAAAGAGAAAGTTTCAAATATACAGAATGTAAAAATATGTAAATCAGGATATTTCTTACTATAAGCAGCACTGCTTGTAACTAATCATGACTGATCTGTTAAGAATGTAAATTGGAATTTTTATTCAAGGAATTAATTCAGTTGAGTAGTCATGACAGCTGTACTTTGAACTTCTCCTAGATTTCTTCTGCTTCCATGGTACTTTTTCTAACATTCTTCAATTTCTGTTTAATACCTTCTTTTTACTCTCTTCAGCCTCTTTTGTAGAATAATCAATGAACCACTAAGTCATGCTGTTGAGTAGATAAACCAGTTACTCTTCTGTGACTCTCATACGGGGGATGAATATTTAACATGCAGCCATCTCCTCGGCTGTGTATCAGTGCCTCCTCCACGGCCCCCTGCCCAGCACACAGGAGAGGAGGAGGCCCACGGAATGTAAATTTATGAAGGTGATAAATAATTGATAACCTGGGTCTGCCCCTCACGGCTCCAGCCAAAAAGGTGCAGAAGCTGTTCTCCAGTAAAAGCTCCAGCAGAACAGAGTGGAGAAGTGTGCACTGATGTGCTGCTGAAATCCCATTAAATATGAGATTTTACAGTTTTCCTTTTACTCCAACATTAAAATCACATAACTGTGTACAGCTAATGGTTTTTTTCATCATTGAGTATTGATGCAATGAGTGCATTTATTTCATTCAATTCCATTTACGATAACATTTAACAAGAAAAGCTATCATTCTGATCAGAAAGCCTCATACTTGTGTTTTTAAGACTATTTTGAAAAGACAACTACTGTTTATATTATACAATTTCATTAAAAAATAGTCCAGAGGAAGTCACATTTGGGATAAAAAATGGTGAAAGTCTATAATATCCTCCCTTTGTTTTTTTACACTGTATGAAAACTGTCAGTTTGCTGTGGCCAGGAGGAGATGGATGCAGCGTGGGTTCCAAAAAATAAGACTTTATTGAAGAATACAGTGACTGTGAAATAAAACATGGCTATAAACTAAAACTTAACACTGTACTATGGCTATGAACTTCAGAAAGCAACTGTGACAAAACTTGACAAGGAATTACAAAGACTCGAAGACATTACAAAGCTATAAAGACGATACAATGACTGACAATGACTGTGAGACACAAGGAAGCTAAATAGCAACGTAATCTAGACAGATGATTAAGCAGCAGGGCTGTGCAATGTCATGATGTAACTGGGGGTGGAGACTTGACGAGAACATAAACAAAAGAGAATGTGGTGAAATGACGGCACATGGTAAACGTAAACAAAGAGCACGTGGACGGAGATGGGGCTGTGACGAAGCTATGGCAGGAAGTTTACAAAAACATCAGATGCCCTTTATGCTGGTGAACATATCTGAAAAATGGATCAATAGAACTGGTCTAAAGTAGAATATGACCTCTTTACATTAAGATACAATAAAGTTAAGAATGCTATTCTCTACTCATACCATTTCAGAGGTCCAAGGCTTTATGACAACAAGGATGATGCTGCAAATGGAACCCATGCTGTGACAACTGTGAGTCTATGAGAAGCTGAATACATGTGCAAGTGCCATGGCCTGTGGTAGCAGCAAGAGAACAATGTGAAATGTTTAACTAACAACCACAGGATCCTCAACACAACATTCCCCAATGTCCATGTTTATGCAAGGCGAGAGAGAGAGAGAGTATACGAGAGGGGTCTGATTTATGAGCATGCGGTGTTGGTGGCATGCATGTTTAGGTGGTGTGTTCACAAATTAAATGAAATTTTTAGTCGGAACGTTTCTCAAATTGAGGTGAAGAGGTGAAGCCCTTGCGTGACTCGTGTTAAAAAGTGGCAAGGATCTGTCTGCTTATATGTGAGTATGCATGTGTGTGTGTGTGAACACCAGCTTACATAAAGCAGAGGAGATGGGCCATGACTCTGAACACATTCACTTAATGAAAGAGCACTGCAGCTGAGCAGGACGTGGTGATTTAATAACTTCCCACGATGCCTCATGTTATCTGTGTGTGGTGTGTATGTGTGTGAGGGTCTTATTTATATTGCATATATTTCTTTGCTTTTTTTCTTTATGCTTACAGCAACACATATTTCTTTATACAGGCATGTCCTTGCTCTCTACTGTCAGTGTGAATGCAAAGTTCTTTATGCATGTCTAAGTATTCATTGTGCTATTTCCTGCTATAAGAAATTAGTAAAAGGAATGAACAGATCACAGTAATAGTGAAGTACGTCAGTAGGTGTTATAAAACCTCTGGATATGTTGATGTGCAGTGTGAGTACTCACCCCCAGGCACTGTTCTCTCCACTACAGTGAAATTAGCAGAGAATCCCTCCTTAGCGATAGCGCTGTCTGTGTTGATTGTCAAGGCCAAGATACCGGTGTAGGAAATGATTCGGCCTGGAGTATTCTGCCCACAGTACCGACCAATGTATGGACCCACTGTAGAAAGAAAGAGACAGAAGAAGAGTTGGTGTTTAATTTAGCTCTGATTTTCATACAGTGCCAGATAAAATATTATTGTGGAAAAAGTTCATTAATGTTCACAACTTAATTTAAAAAACGTAAAATTCAAAAATTTTATAGCCATTACATGTAAAGTGACATTTGAAGCCTTTTTTGTTTTAATGTTAATCACTAAAGATTTGTTTTTTATATATAATTTTTGCCAATGTTCTCCCTTTCCCAATGTGGTAGTCGCCAATTAACCCAACCCATTAGTGACTCTCCCCATCACTTTGTACTGTCCCTGACTCTAGGAGGGTGAAGACATGCACACGTCTCCTCCATTGCATGCGATACAGCCACCGACTCTCTTCAAACTACCGCTTGATACACCGTCACTGGGGAACCAATGCGCTCGGAGGATAGTGCAGGGTTTCTAGTTTCGAATGGACCAATTAGTGGATGCCTGAGCCAGTGGACATTGCAATGTGTGAGTGATGGGGAGAGTGAGATCACCATCTACCCACCCACAGAGAGCACTGCCAATTTTGCTCTCTTGGGCCCCGGCTGTTGATGGCAAACAGCATGACCGGGATTTGAACTCGTGATCCTCGGGTCATAGTGTTAGCATCTTAGCATGCTGAGCCACTCAGGGCCCCAGTATGACTTTATTAATGTCTCAACATTAAATCAAAACAAAAAAGACTTGAAATATGTCACTTGTGTATAATGTACATACAATATTTGACAAGAAAAAATTATACTTTATAAAATTTTTCACGATTCACATTTTTGGAAATGCACTAATACAAGTCTAGTCACACAATAAAAGTCTGGCTTGATTTTTGGACATTAAGTGTAGCTTTGGTAGAGCCAGAAATATTTTGCTATACTAGTCTAGGGGCAGCCTGGTGGTAAGGATCTGGTCTTGTGACTGGAAGGTCGCTGGTTTGATCCCCGGACAGGTCATGACTGAAGTGCCCTTGAGCAAGACATTTAACTCCCAACTGCTCCCCGGGCACCATGGATAGGGCTGCCCACCGCTTCAGGCACATGTTCTCACAGCCTAGTGTGTTCACTAGTGTGTGTTTCACTGCACAGATGAGTTAAATGTGGTGGTCAAATTCTGTTGTGTGCAAATCACAAAAAGTTGAATCTAATCTAGGCTTAATCTGAGCCTGGAAAAAAGTGTTTCTTCTATCATTGCACTTCAGAAGAGTGCTTTATCTTCTAATGTTTAAGAGTAAGAAGTGACTTTCAGTAACAACATTCCAAACAGTACTGCAGAGTTAACTTGCTTCCTTGTTTGGGGATTAATGCAGCTACAGCCAGGCTTTGCACAGCTGAAAGTCATCCTTCCACAGTGACCACTTACATTGGTCGACATCCTACAGAGACATGAGAAATCTACTGCAAACTCTTTACACCCCATTGTCACCATAACATAAAAGTAAAGGCAGAAAAGTCTGCTGAGCAGAAGGAAAAGGCCTTGGTACGTCTGGTTCTTCACTGTCATAAATTCCTGGGTTCTTTGTTAAGTGTGGGGCTGGTTTGCTCCCGAGGCAATGCTGGTCACAGCCCAATAACTTCCCAAAAGCCTCTCCAGAAGAAAAAGAGAGGAAACAGGCATAAGACAAGCAGAGGAGGGAACAGCATGAAAGGACAGAAGTAAACGGAGGGTCCAGTGAGCAGAGTGCTTGAGAAAAGAATGAAAGGATGGATGAAAGGTAGCTCAAAGGAATTTAAGTGGCACGACAAGGATGTCGAGACAGAAAAAACAAACAGCATAATTAAGAAAAAGAGGGTTATCTGGGTTGTCTGTCCCTACTTCATTTTTCTTTGTCTCTCCATCTCACTCTCTCCCCTTTATCTCTTACCTGATTAGCAGCTCTGTGATGTGAGGTAAGTGACAGACTCTTGCCTGGCTGAACACATGCTGCTCTGATACCCTCAAAGATGAAAGAGACCTGTCTGCTGTGTGTGTGCTCTCTAACTGACCAGATAGATTCATCTTCAGACTTTATAGCACAGAAGAAACACATTCCAGGGCCAACTGGATAAGTGTGTGTTTTGTTTCAACCACTTCCAGGCTCTACATGTACTGTACCTCCAGAATTATCTGTATGACTCAGTAAATATCCTTTCTGTGAACCCTACGTCCTGCATGGTAGCTCCCCAAGAGTGTGGAGGGGTGGGCAGGGAGGCTCCCTGATCAAAGTGCATCCATCTGCAGCCCTGGACAGTCAGCAGTATTTCCAGACTTGCAGTTTCAGAGTCTGATGTGGCTTAAATAAGATATTTTGTACTGTTGTGAAAGTATAACATTTATAAAGACAGTTGTAAGGTTATACCTGCCAACATTAGGGTGTAAAAATATCAGGGTTTTTGGCATATGGGGTGGCGAATGCCAGTCTGGCTGTAGAGTGGCCCAATGCAAACATCAGGTGGGGAAGTACAAACTTTACTTTCACTTTCAAAAAACATTTGAGGATGGTATAAAAACATACAGGGCTTGAGCTCTGAATGTCCACATCTTATGATGCCCCTGGGCACAACATAGTGATGTGCATGCATGTCAGATGCAAATGCTTACCTCAGCTTCATGGCTGAGTTGCCAGATACTACAACATATAAACAGCAATTTGATTTGTATCACTAGTCATGAGGTTTTTTTTTTTTAATTTATAGGTTTTTGCCCGTTTTATCCCCTTCCCAATGTAGTAGTAGCCAATTAGCCCATCCCCTCTGTTAGGCCTCTCCCCAACACTTTGCAATGTCCCTGACTCTAGGAGAGTGCAGGCAAGCACAAGCCTCCTCCGTTGCGTGTGATGCAGCCACCGCTTCTTTTCGAACCACTGCTGATACACCGTCATTGGAGAGCCTAACGTGCTCGGAGGAAGGCACACAGGGTCCCCAGCTCCGATTGGACCAATCAGTAGTCGCCTGAGCCAGCGGACATTGCAATGTGAAAGTGATAGGGAGAGTGAGAGCGCCATGTACCCACTCAGAGAGAGCACTGCCAGTTTTCGCTCTCTTGGGCCCTGGCTATTGATGGCAAACAGTATGACCGAGACTCAAACTCGCGATTCTCAGGTCATAGTGGAACCCGCTGAACCACTCGTGGCCCCTCACTACACAGAAAATCTGCCAGTGTTAAATCAACACTATTAGAGTTAAATTAACACTGAGAGTGTTACATTTTGACACTCTCAGTGTTAATTTAACTCTAATAGTGTTGATTTAACACTGGCAGATTTACTGTGTAGTCATGAGTTTAATGGAAGAAATGACCAATTGGTGACAGAGTGGGAGAAAAGGGTTGAAAAGAGTGCTGGCAGGTATGTAAGATTCTAAATATAAGTAGTTATCCTGTAATTTGTTATTTTCTGAGTGATTGTAATTTCATTTTGAAACACTTTTCCTAATAAGCATAGTTAATAAGTCATTAATAGTTAATAACTGTTAATCAACATAAGGTTATTAGGTACAACAAGCAGCTCACATTAATCCTAACACTAACTACTTGGTACCACTCTAAGTGCCTTGAAACTGAATGTCTAGTGCTGCTGCTGGCTCTCGAGGCTGCTTCAATAGTGGGCAGTGTGGAATGGGGTATGACCCCCCTTCTCCCTGGAGCTCCACGGTAGCCATGTCTCGCGCCTCCCAGCCTTTCCACGCTAATGCACTATTGATCGGTGTGGCTCCACAGGCTGCTCGCGTCTGAGTCAGGGAAACAAGTAGTGGCGAAACCCCAGAGCTTCCAGCCTTGCCTCTAAAACCTTGTTTTCCACCTGCCTCATCCTCCTTTCAGTGTGACAAAACACACAAGGGAAGCCTGTATGACCTCCTAGGGTCATTTGTCCATTTCATACTTAAACTGATGACATTCACATCTCTCATCTGACAAAACCTGACAACTGTTTTCTTGCATTATTACTTTTTATAGTTTACATTAACAGCATTTGGCAGATGCTCTTATCCAGACTGATGTACAAAAGTGTTTTGTTTACATTAAGAGAATTATCTCAGCTAGTACAGACAGATTAGAGTCTAAACTACTCTTCAGTTCAGACACTGTTAGAACTAAACCATCACTAATACATAGAAAGAAGGAAAGATACACAATTATACACAATATAAGAGATTTACAATACATTACAGTAAGTGTTTAAACTAGAGCTCACTTAAGTGCTCTACAAAGTGATGGTCTTCAGTCTGTGTTTGAAGACTGTGATGGACTCTCCTGTTAGAACAGTCAGTGGGAGTTTGTTCCACCACCTTGATGCTAGTCTTCCACGTGTCTTGAAGGATGGCGGGTCAAGCCAAACCATACTAAAAACTCGAAAGGTTCAAGGTGTGGCTTGAAACTTGACCTTTGCCATTAAGTAGGGAGGGACTGGTCCATTTTTTGGTTTGTAGGTGAGCTTCAGGGTTTTGAATCTAATATGAGCAGCTACAGGAAGTCAGTGAAGTGAACATAGCAATGCAGTGATGTGAAAGGCTGATTGAAGACCAGCAGAGCAGCTGCATTTTGGATCAGCTGCAGGGGCCTGATGGCTCTCATAGGAAGACCAGCCAGAAGTGAGTTATGCTAAAAGTTTGAAAGTTCTGCACAAAGTGCACAATGAGATGCTAGAAATCACTATGAACTAACTCTGTGTCTCATCACAGGTGCCACCTTTCTGCATGTTTCAACACCTCTAAAAATAAAAGGGTGATAATAAAGTGAAATCTGGAACAAGCCTTCAGGTGTTCGCAGTCTTCAGTCCTCATTTGGATGCCAGTCTGCTTGTTCTACCTTTGCAAGAGTTTTCACAGATAAGAGGAACAAGAGATGAACAGCGGCAGCCGCTGGATATGTGACTTTCACGGACCAGAAACTATTATGAGCGACTGAGGAAATGTTAGCGCACAGGGCAATGAGCAGAAGTCCTTAAAAGTAGTCTTTTAATGTAAATGGTTACATGATACCATGCTCATCCAGACACTAACCTCTCTGCTGGTCTCATTACAGGCCAAGATAATGGCCTTTATTTGTCAGTCTAGAGTACTGATTTAGCATCAGGCATTGCTTGTCTATTTGAAATGTTACTCCTGGGACAAAAGACTGATCACACGACACCATTCCTTGCTAAATATAGGCCAATGTGTGTGTATTTTTGTGTGTAAGTATTATGTGTGTACTGCTTCTAGGGGAGGTAGAGTCCAGATAAGGTCTCCAGTATCTAGACGCTGGTTTGGAGGAGGTTTTGTTTTGCTTTGCACTGAACAGAGCTGTTTTAGGGCCAGAATTTCCTTCCATTCTCCCCAGAGATCAATCACACTGCATTGTTAGAGCCCGATAGCATCTCGCCACTCTGATAAATGTGCATATTCACAAGGACAAGATCACCCCACTGACCTCTAGTCTAATATAGGAGGGAGGGAGACGGAGAAAGAGAGACAGAGAGAGAGAAAGCAGCACAATTTGTTCATTGTGTTGGTATAGACGAGCTCAAAGAGCACAGAACAGTAGGACACAGAGAGGCTATGTCATGTACAGTGGCCACAACTGGGTCAAATGGCTGGTATCACCTCAAGTTCATGTGTGTAGCTTTTTTTTCTGTTGTGAACTGATATCAGTCTTTGATGTTAAATATTATTATGATATATCTGTGGATGGTTTGTGGGTATACTGTGTATAGGTGGATATTTATCATCATCCCCCACCAGCCCCCCATTGAGCACTGTGTTGTCTGGAATGATGGTGGTCCATCCAATAGTTTTGAGATGTTGTGGATGAGGTGTGGTAGTGATCATCCAACATCTTGTCACTGAATGCAATCACATCCATCATTTTTTAATACCAGTGATTTCAGAAGAAACGATGAATGACCAGGTGTACCAATATTTTTTTCCACATTGTGGAAGTGTTTACTTTCTACGTCCTACTCTTAAAGTAATATAAGAAATTGTATTCTACAGGTATCACTCAAACGATGAAGCTGTACTGCTTCCTTTTGCTCTGTGCACAAGCTCCAGGGTGATGTCATGGTGACCTACCTCCAGGGAAACCGTCCCAAATCTCCAGGCGGTCGTAGCGGCAGAAGACCCCTGCGGGAGGCTGCGTGTCAGGCTCCAGCTCAAAGCTCTCAAATTCCAGAATGATCTCTGACATCTTGGGGGCGAAGATCATGAAGGTGCAGTCCAGGTTGTTGGGGTATTTCTCAGGGAAACCTGGTGATTTGATGACTCCACCCTTAGAGGTGAAGTTTCTGGAGCATTCTGGTCCTGGAAGAGGAAGAGAGGAAGAAACAAAAAGAGCTCATTTTAGTGTTGTTTTGTTAATTCTTTGAAAAGAAAAAGAAGGCAGGGGTGGGCAACAGCAGGGCAAAATACGCGGTGGTCCATATTGTTTAGCTCCATGACTGCAGTGTTTATGGTGCGTGGAAGAGGAGGAGGCCCACCCTGAAGAGCCATGTCTGGGCTGAGAGCGGGTGTGTGGGCTAATGGAGGAGGAGTGTGAGTGGAAAAGATGGTTTATGTACTGAACAGAGATTGTATTACTAAATCCTAAGAGGACATATTAAAGGAAAATAATCGTGGCAAAGCTATTATTTCCTTGAAGATGAAAAACAAGCACTGACTCATTATAAGCTTCTGTACTGTGTCATCTGAGTGCAGTGTATTTAAGTGTGTGTGTGTACAGAGTGAATAGTGAAAGCCTTCAATCAGCAGCACGGCAGTATGGGAGCTCTAAAGTAAACATGGCAGTCAGATTGCGTTCCAAAGCAATGCCCCCCTCTACATCATTACAAGCCTGTCTAACATATGAGAGAGGAAAATTAAAGCCTTCTGCACACATACACAGACACACACACACACACACACACACACACAGTTTTAAAACAACGAGTCATAACATTTACTCAAACACCCCTAGAGGCCTTGCTTTCTGCTGGTGCAGGATGTCACTTTAGTTCACACATACAACACGTCACCATGTTAGGTTTACATCACAGTCACCAGATTAACACGGTATACAGTAACAGGCACAGGACGCCTGACACGAGTGTGGAAATACACTCTCATCACAGTGTAATGTATAGCTGACAGTATTACCACTTAACACTGCAGTGCTAACAGGATATTACTGCTGTGACTAATAACACAACTACTGTGTTTCTTATCAATGTTGGAGGAGTTTCAAAGACTGAAGCACTTTGGAAACTGACTAGAATGCCACAATACAAACAAAAGAAGACGGATGGATGGATGTAGAAAGACAAATCTGTGTTTTAACCTAGTAGTAAACTACAGTAATATCCTAATGTGATAGATTGATATACACAAACAGACAGACAGACAGACAGACAGATGGATGGATGGATGCATAGATAGATAGATAGATAGATAGATAGATAGATAGATAGATAGATAGATAGATAGATAGATAGATAGATAGATAGATAGATAGATAGAGTTGTCATTTTTGTTGTCTTTAGATCTCACTGGGCTTTTTGCTCAGGACCATCAGAGGCACTTCAGCTTGTCCCACACACAGAGCAATAACACCAACTGACTGTTTCTTCTCCATTGCCTTTGCCATTTTCTTTTTTTCTCTCTTCTAAAGTGGGTGCAGGAGTTTGAGCCTAAAGTGAGCTGACATTCAATAGTTTGCTGAAAGTCGGCTTTGAAGCAGCAGAATAGTACAGCTCTGCTCCCCTTCTGTACCCTTTAGAATGCAGAGGTTTCAGACTTTGTTCCCTTTAAATGAAAATTTCAAGCCTAATAATCCTCAATGGCTACCTCAGATAAATGGCTTTGCTCACCTTCGTTCAGTTTCACTGAAGCCGGTGGCTAGAACAGTGGCTGGTCTGGTGGAATGCTAGTAGTGCTGGGACAGATACAGTACTGTGTATATCCAGTATTGATTTTACTGACATAAAAAGCATTTTTGCCTGAGATTGTTCTGAAAGATGCAGTGTTTAAGATTCCCTTTAGAATAGAACAGTCCAAACAAAACACTTTCAGATATGTAAGTTCATTATCAGACTTAAATATCCTATGATGTGATATACTTGATGAGGACCACCCTGCACTTCCAGCAGGGAGCTAAATATGACTTTTCCATCTGCAATACTTTCTATTTTATTAGTGTCACACCCCCACCTGTGCTCTGTCCCAGCCCCGCCTTGTGCTCGTTTGTTTACATTTCCCCATGTGCCATCTCTGTCCATGTACACTGTTTACATCCATGTCATGTCTCATGTACCTGCACTCATCACTTCGTTCTGTCTAGTTAATGTTCAGCAACTATCTCGTCTGATCCCACAGCCCTGCTTGTTCATTCCCTTTTGATTACGTGTGTTATTTACTCCTTATGTGTCTGAGTCTTTAGTCAGTCAGTAATTGTTAGTTAATGTCAGTAGATGTTAATGTTTGTGTATTTCTACAGTGTTATGGTCACACCCATGTTTGCATTTGTTTATAAGCTTTGGTTTTGTGAATAAAGCTAAGTTTGGATATATCCTCTGCGTCCCGATTCCTCCACACCCTCCATGCTCATTACTATTAGACTAGCTTCAAATAAATAAATGTCTCTAGCAGACACTCCAGTGGAGAGTGAATTTACACCCATGACCTCAGTGTGTAGTTAGTAATCCCTCTCTGACCTTTCTATATGCACTCAGACTGTTGGCAATCAGACCCCAGCAGTGACACAGAGAAAGCTGTTAAGATAAGAGCACTACTCTAATATGTCTTTCTTCTGCACCAAATCAGTCTTTGCCCCAGCCTGTCTCTCTCTGCCTGTTTCTCTCTCTCTCTCTGGGCAGTAATTGCGTGTTATCGCACTGTCCTTTCACCCCCTCCTCCACTTCGTTCTTTCACTGAAAGGGGACACGCCGGGGTCATGGCTGCAGACACTCTGGCCCTTTATGGTAGTGCGTCTGTGCTCTGAAAGGATGACTACTACATACAAGAGATTAAGATATGAAATCTGACTGAGAATTTGGCCTTTTGCTCCACTGCTGTGAATCTGAGCAGAGATCAGTGCCAGCCATCTATAGCTACAGCTATGCTAGCGAGTATGGAGCCCAGCACTGGACATGCATGAAAAATTATCCACTGCTGCTTACACAATATTATATATACATTATATGTACATTTAAAATATAGCTTATGCACAGTATCATACCTGTCAACACCCTAAATGACTGATCATAGGCCAAACTATAAGGGTGGGCATTTGGGACTTTTGTTTCAATACCAGATCCAAATGTTTATTGAAAGTGAAGGTAAAGTTTGCGTACTCTCTGCTGGACTACGCAAGTTTGCAAGTTCGCCCTACCTGTGTGTGTGTGTGTGTGTACGCGAGTGCACATTCTGGTATTGTATAGAAACAAACATGAATGTGTGTGTGAGGGTCTACACAATGACGTGCACAATTAAATGCTCGCCACAAACATTTAAAAGTAATACTCGTTCTCCAGTTTTGTTGTCTCTTGGCTTCCTGTTGCAGTTGTTTGTGAGTGCTCAGGACAAACTTAACAAGAGTTTGGGTGGCTGGGTTGAGGGTGAGGGATGGCACACAGAGCCTGTAAACACAAGCGAAACAAATAAAACTGTGAAACTAACCCAGCCATGCATATCCCATTCCCTTCACCCACTCTCTTTATTTCTGTCTCCCAGCACTCTTCTTCACAACCCTCTCTCATCCCTTCACCTTTTTAAAGAAGACAGGAAAACAGACACAGTCTGGATATTCGCAAACACTTGAATTTATGAGAGGATGTAAAAAACGAAGCAACGTGGCTGTGAAAAAAGAAACCCTACACTGATTGATTGCAGCTAAGTGCTAATACTGACGTTAACAGCCAGCACTTTTGAGGTTTATTTTACTAGTTTGTCCACACAACTTAAACTGGGCTTATCTTTGCTTGGTCGTGTGATGGCTGAAACTTCAACCTCTGGAATTTGCTTAGTTTATTTTACAGACCAGAGGCAGTGCTTGTGAAAAAGATTGTTTGCAGACCTCGTGTAGTGAAACAAACCCCCTCAAGTGTCTCAGTTATATTTCTCGCAAATGTAGCCCTTAAATAAATACTGTTTCCTGTTTAGTTTTGTTAACTCTAATGAGAAAACAGTTAGTAGGCAGGTATGAGAGCTGGGGCTGTACTGAGTGCATTAACGCTCCTGAGTCTGAGGGTATTTCAGACACTCTGATGTAGTCTGACATGGCTTAACTTTTTTTTTTTTTTACAAATTATACAGTCATCTAAAATATTTTTAAGTGTTACACAGTCTTTTGTTCATCACAAACTCAGCAACAACAGTGTCAAAACTGTAAGTGTGTCATAAATGTATATTTTGATTAAATCTGCTCTAAACTAAGCCAAGACTTTTGAGCTCTGAACTGAATAAACAGAGGTGCTGGATACACACTGCTCATTACAGTTTTTAGAAATTGTATGTGGTTTTATTTCTAAAGCTTAACAAATGTGAGTTTACACTATGTTTTACTCAGCCACTAACCCTACATTGTATATTCATGACATAGTTGTGAAGTGAGAGCTGTTTGTTCAGGTTCAGATCTCTTTGTTTTCTCACATTTCACAGCCACCAATGTAGTGTCCAAAATTACCATGTCATTATCATATGAATAACAAATCATGCAAGAGTGCAGAAAATAAAGCGCAGTTGTCTGACTCGTGCTGAAAATAGTGTCTCTGCTTATTTAAGCTCCTCTCACAAATATTTAAAAATATATTATGATGCAAGCTATATATATATTTGAAAAGTAGGCCCTTTAAGGTTTCCGGCGTATGTTTAGTTTTGTTTCTAGAATAAAAGTTATTTTTGTTAATATATCTCCAGCAGGAGCACTGACTCCTGAGGATTAATGACTAGTTGTTGCAGTGCTAAGGTGAATGAATACTAGATTTCTAAAGGGAAGTTAGTGTAACAGTGATGCAGAGGTAAAATGGCTCAAGGCTTGTTCCATATGTCTACAGTGAATAATTAACCACATACACACAAATGCATGCACACATTCATCCCCTGTGGCTAAACTGACAGAGGTTAATGGGCACGAGACAATTAGTAAGGTGGAATTTGGACAGAGGACACTCTCCAGCAAACATTAACCTGGAGTCACAGAAGAGGGGCCACGGCACGCAGACACAGTTGCTGACACAATATTTAGTCAATGTTGCTGATTGTGCCCCTTGAGCTTTGGGACCACATACAGGGTGAGTTTGCTTTTTTGGTTTCAGTGTGTGTTGTTTATAAGTCTCTGTAATGGTGGCATGGGGGCGTTGTAGAATGACGGCTCTGCCTTGCCAGATGTGACCTATACCACTGGACCGTGCAGCACATAAAAGCCAAGCAGACTGGCTATGATGAATAAGCTGCCTTAGACACACATATATACACACAAACACACGCAGACACATACCTTAGTCAGGCCTGTTGACACAGGTGCCATCGTAAAGCACTGAGATAGCATCAGCATGATAAATGGCTAAGCTAAATGCGAGGGCTGATGACACTGCCTTTCAGCATTGAAACCACCAACAACATGTTTCCCATCCATTCCTTATACATCTATCTATACATCCATTCACACCATCTCTTCTCTCCTTCCCATATGGCTGTAACAATATGCATATTTTCAAGGACAATACAAATTTCAGTGCCACAAAAAGTTGTTGTCCAAAATTAAATTCATAAAGGTAAACTGCCGTATTTTATCTTCCTTACACATTTTACTGGTAATGCCCCACAATAGCTTCATGCTCAAATTATGACAATACAGTGGAACCTCAGTTATTGTATAATTCAGATATCAACTTTCTGAAGGTGAAGTCAAATTTTGTCCCAGTTATTGCTCATCTGCCTGGTTTTTGTCGACATGCCCACGTGACTCACCAAAAAACAAAGCATCCACCCATGCGTTCGTCATTCATTCAGACTTTGTTTCTCATTGATAATACTCAAAACAAACTAAAACACGACACACTAAAGTGATGGTGCACAGCACTAACTCCTGAAAATGGGTGCGAAAACAAATAGCATACAAGAACCCAGAAAACGGGTGTACAAAACAAAGGCTGCCAGCTGGACCACACTGGCACACTCTAAAACAGAACATAAACCCGTAACAGTGATGTTAAATGTTCATTTATCCATTTTATTAGTCTTTTGTATTCATTCCAAATGGGAGTAAATTACTATTTAAACAGTATAAACATTTTTGATAGTGTGAAAAATGTTAGACTTTTCATTATTGTCTAGTATGAAGTAATATTTTATTTATTAAACTAATAACTCCAATTACCTACTACAGATAGCTTTAGTGAAGAAAAGTACCCAAACGGAACAGTTTCCATGCCAAATATCTGACAAGAAAAGCACCAAAAGTTGTAAGTAACTTCTTAGCATAGAGTTATACAACATAAGTCCAACTCCTTCTCTGCCCCCCTCTGAAAGGATGCACCCACACGCACCTGGTTTGTATCACCAACAGTGGTTTACATGAAAGGCAGTAAATGAGAGACTTTCGAAGAGGCTGAGGGGCACATCAACAACGGTTTGAAATGTTTATGCACTAGCTCAAGCACTCCTTCGATACTGTATTAGAATCACTACACCCTTACTCCCCATTCATCAGTGCTGATGGGTGGGAGAACAGTTGCCCAGTGCCAGCCTCTCTGCTCCTGGCCAGGCTTGATGTGGCTATGAAAATTGCATAGCTGCTAACTAGAAGCACATGTTTCTTTGCCATTTTTTCCTTCTTCTTTCTTCCCTAGGGCCCTTTTAGGAGATGCTTGAGGAAGACGTTGTGACAAGATAAGTACAGACCCCTCTTTTTGGGGAAAGGACACACAAGCATGTCATTTAAAAAGGCCTGCAAAAGGATACCATAAAGGGCCTATTAGGAGAGGGGATCTAACACAGGGAGGATTTTCGGTGGCTGTGTGGAGAGCGTGTCCCTCATTACACACAGCCCAGCAGCACGGCTGCAGCAAAGGCTTGATTGCTTTCAAAGATAGATGCGGTGAAAGGGGGGATCCTCAACATTCATCTCCTCCCTCCCTCTCTCTCTCTCTCTCTCTCTGTGTGTGTGTATATGTATGTCATATTTGATTGCTTCCTTTCCTTCCTTTTCACTTCATTTTGATATGATGCTTTTCTTTTGCTCTCTGCATGCACAAGGTCTGTCTCAGGACCTAAAGAGCTGTCTAACTAGACAATGTCTATGTAGGCAGCTGTCTAAGTAGTCAGTGCTCATCTTCCCCTATAATAAATGAGACACTCTAGTTCAGGGGTGGCCAACCCCGGTCCTGGAGAGCCACATTCATGCCCAGTTTGGTGATCTCCCTGATCAAACACACCTGATTCAACTCAGTAGGCAATTAGCAGGTTTAATTGTAGTGTCAGGGCAGTGACATCACCAAACTGTGCAGGAATGCGGCTCTCCAGGACCGGGGTTGGCCACCCCTGCTCTAGTTAGACAGTGATGACATCACTTATTCCCACCCACCACCATTAACTAACCTCAGCTGTCAACATGGCCTCATTATATCACCATCACAGATCTGCTCTTACAGTTTTTGTAGTAATTTTAGTGGAATTAAAAGTAATAACTTACATTTAAAAATCATATCGCTGCCCTGTAGCTGGTGGATCTGCTTGTGTCCGCTGCACTGTGTTGCATTGTGGACTGTCCTTAACAACTGGGGACGCATTTGATGCTCTCACAATATTTGGTCAAAATAAGGTATCTCAGTCTGTAGGTATCTAAGAATTGAGATCGCCTTATTTTCGGTGGTGCACATATTGTGATGTAAAATGCTGTCTATGTAAAGCTCACTAGGTATTAAGACTTTCTTTCCCCACCTTTCATGTTCTCTTTCATTTTCCACAATAATATAATAACTGTTTTACAAATGATTAAGGTTTTCTGCCACATTGCACTCTGACAAAAGTACTGTATGGCCACAGGGCAGAACCTTCCTTATGGCCTGGTATTTAGGGATCTGGTCTTGTGACCGGAAAGTTGTTGGTTTAATCCCTGGTCAGGTCATGACTGAAGTGCCCTTGAGCAAGGCACCTAACCACCAACTGCTCCTTGGGTGCCATGGATAGGGCTGCTCATCACTTTTGACACATGTTCTCACAGCTAAGCGTGTTCACTAGTGTGTGAGTCTCATTGTACAGATGGGTTAAATGTGGAGGTCAAATTCTATTGTGTGAGATAAAAATCACATTGGCAAAGTTGAATCTAATCTAATCTAATCTAATCTAATCTAATCTAATCTAATCTAATCTACTGTCAATGACTTTAAAAGAGTTCAAAGACACAAATATACTCCTTTCTCCTGGTAAAGTGAATGTAGTGAGCCTTAATGAAATTCTGCGGAAAAACGGAGTGTCACCTCGCATTAGTTAAGAAATAAAATCACATACAATTTCTAAAAACTGTAATGAGCAGTGTGTAGCCAACACCTCTGTTTATTCAGTTCTGAGCTCAAAAGTCTTGGCTAGAAATGTTTAGTGTTTTTCACAACATATCACCTGAAAACAGGTTTTTGGAAAGTCTAAGTTTAGAGCAGATTTAATCAAAATATAGATTTATGACACTCTTACTGTTTTGACACTGTTGTTGCTGAGTTTATGCTGAACAAAAGTCTGTGTAACGCTTTGTAAAAAAATATTTTAGATGGGTGTAATTTGAAAAAAATCAGGCCATGTCAGACTACATCAGAGTGTCTGAAATACCCTCAGACTCCAGAGGGTTTATGCACACAATTGGACCTTGTAGCTTTAGTTGTTTGTACCTCAGAGGACAAAACATGTACCAGGACTGTACCTTTTTTCTTTTCGTGTAGGAAATATGAATGACTGAGTGTGAGAGACAGATAAATATGATGTCCAACCTTGAACTGACCTACGATCAGCTTTCCAAAGTTGCTTGAAGTAAATCTAATCTCAGTTTGCATTAATCACTGCAGGCCTTTTTCTTCTGAGCCTCATTGAAATGCATGCACACCTGCTAGCATGAACCTCTACACTAACATCTGTGTGTAATCATTAGATTGACAAGTGTAACAGATACACACACACACGCACACACAAGCACAAGCACTCCACCCACGCAGTGTACAACAGCTGATGCCAGCCTGTTAATGCCGACTAATACCCGATAATCTGTTTAGATTTTTAACAGCACCTCTTGCTTTTCTTCTTTCATTACCTTTCCATGACACAAATTCCCTCCTGTATGATGCGTATTTCTTTCACTGTGTATGAATTGATTTTTGTAGCTGTCAGCTGGCCACTACTCACAGCTTGGACAGTAACAACAGAGCAACACGCCATTGTCTCCAAGCATAACACCATTCTTCATTCACCCTCTAGCAGCAGCACACGCCCAGGCTGATAAGCTAACAAGGGAGCTTTCTGGAACAAAACACTAAAAAGTGTGCATGTCCCCAGCCTAGAGTCCCATATTTCACCTCTTCTCTTTTGTCATAAAGCTGGGAAAGCTGTGAAACTAGTGCTAATGCATAGTGTCAGATTGAGAGAAATTAGAGAGATTATACTATTACTGTTGAGGTGCTGTGTCATTATTAAGTTTTGATTATGGTTATTATCTTATGATTGATTGCTTTAGCAGTACTGCACAGTAAGCCACCATTACAGTAATGCTGAAGTGAAGTGAAGGGAACCATCTCCAGTATCTGTTTTGCTTTAATATTTCTGTTTTTTTTGTTTATTTGTTTGTTTTTTGTCTATGTGATTGCAGACAATGGAATTTGACCTCCACATTTAACCTGTGCAGTGAAACACACACACTAGTGAACACACTAGGCTGTGAGAACACGTGCCCAAGGCGGTAGGCAGCCCTATCCAGGTGGGTGCCCGGGCAGCAGTTAGGGATTAGGTGCCATGCTCAACAGCACTTCAGTCATGACTCACCTGAGTATTGGCCTGGCGACCTTCCGGTCACAAGATCAGATCCTGAACCACCAGACCATGGCTGCCCCCACATCTTTTGGCATCTTTGGCTACATTTTTAGTGAACATCATACATTTTACTGGACATCAGATGAAGCTGCTGATTAGTGAAGCATTTTGTGGTGTGAAAGTAATGCAGGGAATTCAGCTACATAATAAATACTAATCAGAGCCTCCTGCCAACAGCCAAGGCCACGTCCCTGCAGCCTGCCAGCTTGGGTTGTTTGCAAACCCATTACAGTTGAACCGAACTGATGAAGGTAAAGTTGAATTTATCTCCACAGATATAAAAGTTAAGTTTGACATACATTTTAAAGCACTTTCATAGCGGGTACTTAATTTTATATTTTTATAAAATGTATTATTTTAACTCTTTATTATGAAAATCATTTCTTGCGCAAATATTTGGACATTCTTGGTCAAAATAAATGAACACATTATCAGGAAGGGTGGAGGAGGCGGATGCAGCATGGGTCAAAAAATTTATTTACAAAACTCTTAGCTATTAAATATAAACTCAAACTGCGGCTGTGGTAACTTAACAAGAAAATAGCTGACAGTCAACAGGATGACAATACAATGATGGACCAGGACTGTGACGCATGAGGGAACATTTAAACCAAACATAATCAGAACAGAAATGAGAAACCAGGGCTGTGAAATCACGAGACAAGACAAGGGTGTGATGTGGGCGGAGACAAGATGGCACATGGAAAACGTAAACAAACAGCACATGTACAGGACTAAGACGAGCTGTGATGGGAGGTTTCACACACATCCTCAAAATGTGCACAGTTTGGGTATGCAAATATGCAAATGCATATGCAAAACTGTTTAATTTTTTAACATTTTCAATTAAATAAACAGAAGGTTTGGTTTAATATGTCCAGAAGTGATAAGAAACCACACCTGACCTGAAAGCTGCAGCTGGGTGTCATGGATTCTTTAGTAAATAGTCCCCTTCACCTCCTTCTGATAATAATACAGGTTTTGATAAGGCAGTGATTGTTTCTTGTACAGTATACCAGCTGCACACGCTATACAAAACTCTCACTGTCATTCTGTTAGATCATCTCTGGTAGGACCGCAGCTATAATCATTAGACTCACTGAGCTTCTTCCATTGTTGTATATTTCATTAGTCATCTCTTTTATCTAACAATATTGGTTTTGTACTATGTTCTGCCATCCGGTGACAACCACAGGAGGATGCGTTTCCCCTTATGAGGATCCTCTTGCATTTAGGGAGTGTCACTATGCCACATCTGGCTTGATTATGGATAGCATGGGCATTGAGACAACACCAGTTATGAAACACGGGGTCCATTATTTATATGTAGAAAATCAACAAAATATGTAATTTAACTAGGAATGCCCAGTCCTTTGGCTTAGGAGTGCAAGTATCTACAGTAAAGGTGAGAGTGTAGATGCAGGTCTGAGCTGAGGGTGCTGGTTGGGGGGTTGGGGGATGTCACATTGGGGTAAGATGAGGTGAATGCAGCGTGGAATCACAGCGAGACTTTATTACAAAACTCAAGACGGAACCAGGAGGTGAAAAGAACCAAGGTCGACAATACAATGATGGACAAGGACTGTGAGACATGAGGGAGCCTATATACCAAACATAATTAGACTCGGGATTGGGGAACAGGGCTGTGATGGTCTCATGACCAGACAAGGGCATGTTGTGGGCAGAGACAATAGAGCATAAACAAGGAAGACATGGACACAAGACTGAGGCTGTGGGCGTCAGATCGTTACAGGAGCACTGTTGCTTGAATTTTTGACCCAACATTTGGATATAAAAGACCTCGGACTGCACTGGCTGCTACACACACACACACACACAACAAACACTCTCTGCACAGATTAAAATGAACCCTGCTGATGCATCCATCTTATCCCGAGGTCAAACGGAGGGGGCTTAGAGCACAAAGTGAGGTTAATTAATGAAAGTGGCATCTTCTGCACCTGTCCAAGGTCTGTGACACTCTCTCTCTCTCTCTCTCTCTCTCTATCTCTCTCTCTCTCTCTCTCTCACACACACACACACCAACATCCACACTCACACATACACACCAGCCTGGTCTCGAGCTTTAAACACAGGAAGCAGGCCTAAACAACAGGAAATTTATTCTCCACTTCATCTAAATCAGCCACTTTCTTTGTGTGTGTATAGTTTTGCATTTGCAAGGCCATATAGGGTCTGAATAAGTGACCAGGACCCAGCAGGAAGGGATATTATTGTGGTTAAGGAAGGAACTCCTCATGTTTGTAAAGCTATCATCTAATCTGATCTCAGGCACAGATCTGAGGCACAAGAACCAGGAAGAGAAGAAAGTGGCCCCTTCACTTGCTCTCGTCCTTATATGGCCTTCTCCTTTCCCTCTCTATTCACTCCATTCTTCCCATGCTCCTATCTGCACTGATAAACCAAAGAAGCAGAGACCATTTCCATAAAAGTGTCATAGTACAAAGGATAGCACAGTTTTACTGATTTCCCTTCACACAGCCCTGATTCAACTCATTAGTTAATTTACCTGTCCATGCTTTGCCTACAAATGTGTTCTCTGTACAGAGCAATGACAAAGTCTATTTCAGCCTAATGAGAAACTGTGGTACAGAACAGCTTTATACTATTTAGCTATCAATTTAAAGGCTGTACTACTGAGCCCTCAAAGGAAAACATCATTGCTCAAATGTTGCTTTTCTATTAACGAGACTTAATGGAGATTCTCCTAAATTCCTTAGGATCTGAGATACTTTAGGCCAAGGTAAGTTATTCACAGCATGCTATTCACAACCAGTCTTGGATAAGACATGTTTGAGCATGTTATTATCTTGGCATCTCTGAGCATAGCGTGAGACTTTACTGATATCTCAATTAAATCTCAGGAGGAGATGTGAGATTACTGAGATCTATTTCATGAGAAATATCTATGTAGCTGTAACGTTACGTGGGTGTAGGAAGAGGAGGCAGCATGCAGAGGTGAAAGTTTTTATTGCTAACGTCAACTAAACCACAAAACACTGGTGCTACCAAAAGCAAAACAAAAATGATGACAGGGATATGAAAACAGTATGTGGTTATGAACATGACATGGAGATGAACATTCACTAACAACCAATGACTTGCAAAGGACACAGAAACAAAAGGAAGCTTAAATAACAAATGTAATCAAAGGGGAAATGAACAAGCAGGGTTGTGGGATTATACGAGACAGGTGCTGTACATTAACCTGACAAGATGACGTGAACAAGGGCGGGGACATTGAGAAATCTAAACAATAAGCATGAGGGCTGCAGCAGGGACGGCTGGAGCAGAGGGTGTGACAGTAGCAGATTTAAGCTCGACAGAGAGACCCTTACACTAATGCTAATGTTTTGGAGAAGCTATTAAAAAGATCTCCTTTTTGATTGTGCATTTCCAGGGGCTGAGCTAAGCAGGTTAGCTTAGCAGGTTATAAACAACAATGACAAATTTGCAATAAATACCAATACTGATCTATCTGCAGAGTGAAACTTTAAAAGATGCTTGAGAACATTCTTGCCAACATACTTATCCAACAGATGTTATAAATGTAACTGTGGATAAAACACAGATTTAATTACCAGGTTTAATACATTAGTATGTGCTTTAAGTCATCACAATCCTGCCTGAGAATGAGCTGAACTTTCTACTGAACAGTTCAGAACCACACCTGACAGGAGAGTCACTGTGACACTAATAGTGTTGCATTCAGTATCTGACGTTGCTGACTGGCTCACCTGTTTTGAAAATCTCGTAGCGGATGGAGAATCCTGCTCCGTGTGTCTCATAGTCTGACACAAACTTGATGAAGAGCTGGTTACCAGAGGAGACCACAGGAGAGGGTGCAATCTTCCCACAGTACTTCCCCACCAACTGCCCTGTCTCATCGACACCGTCCCGCACTTCCACATAGTCGTATCTACACAGAGAGGAGGAAAGAGAAATGTACTGTTATGTATTAAATTAAATAGATACATATATTACAACATCATTAAATAGCATCTTCAATCAACTATCAATGCAATGGTATACCACTGGTAGACAGAGAAGGAGGTCACAGAACACTAAAACACTGCTTAGAGTTAGGGGTGGTGCCAGTAGGTTCATGTTTATCAGTTACAGAGAGTCCTATTTTATTAACAACACTTCTGCAGGGACTAGACAAGCTGTGGTGTGTGTCTGCACATCTGTGACAGCACAGAGTGTCCTTAACCCTTTATAGTTCTACTGGCCTTTTTTTGGTAGAGCACATTTGAGTCACTATATTTTATTAGTAGGTGTTAAACGTAACTCAAACTTCAAATTGCCAACTCTACCAATTGGTAGAGGTACGTTTGGAACTGGAACAATTTGTTTAAAATGTCACGAAAGATAACAAAGTTTGCATGCTTATATATATATATATATATATATATATATATATATATACAGTATATATAAAGAGAGAGACAGAGAGAGAAAGAGATTATGATTTGGTTTGTGTTGGGATTTTTCCATAAAACGCCATCTCAACCATTTGGTAGAGATGTTTATTTGACATTAAATCTTAAAGTAACTGAATTCTCAGTGGTACATAGTGGTGTCCACAAACATTTAGACAGTGTATACACACTCAGTGACCCTTCATGGTCTTTTAGGAAGCCCGTTCATTTCTTTTATATGTAAAGGTGTGCTGTTTGTCCACACGCTGAACCATCCTAAATTACACTGTATCTAGCTGTGATTCATCCACTGCAGCAGCAGCTGAAGGAAGAATCAGAAAACAGAGTTACAGAAGTAGTCAGTGATGCTCAGTGCAGATGGCCCAGCACTCTCTAAACAATACGCACAGCTGCTCCTTACTGAACTACACACAAGCCTTTGTGTGCCTGTACAGCCATGAGCGAGAAGAAAGAGGCGAGTCTAATAGCGCATCATTTTAGACATCGTGAGCAACAGTTTTACATGTATGGGGACGACTAAAGACAAGTGTGCTTCTATAGAGCTGCTCTTTCTCTTTGTTTTCTCCACACACACACACACACACTTATGTGTCCCACTTCTCTCTTAAATGGAATTTCAGCCCTAAGGCTATTGGCGTGGGCAACCACCTAATTGAGTCAGCAGCAGTTCGGAAGTCTGTTATAGGCAGACGCGCGTGTCTACACAAAAGGGAGACAGAGACAGAGACACACACACACACACACAAACACACACGCACTAGGATCTAGTGTCAGTAACACAAGACGGGCGAGAGAGGGTGGTCCTGTCACAGGCACTGAGGTGAAGCTGGAAGTAAGACAGTGCTGTCTGCTGATACACATTTCTGTGGAGCCATCAGGACAAAATATATCCACACTAATATCCCGGATTTTCAGCGTGGGGGTGGCCAATTTTGACACGACTGCCAGAAAGATCTGCTTTCCAAGCCGTTTAATCACCTCTGACGCCCATAAGCTCGGCAGCAGGAGGAGAGGAAGGAGTCCGCAGAGGCTGGTGTGATGCAGTCCCACTTTTAGACTGTGAGGTCTCTGGGCTCATTACACTCACACACACACCATCACAGTCCTTCCTCGGTGCTGATATAAATCTGGCAGATGAAACATGTCTAAACAAGCACATAAAAAACCCAACAACCCTCTGCTGAACAATGCTTTTCTTCCATCAGTCGAGATTTAAAAGTTCTTGACTCATTCAGCCAATAAAGTGATTCTGATTGTTTGACTTTTGAATAGCTATGAATCATTATGAGTTATGTGGTTATAAAAGTGCAGACCTACCTACAGATACACACGACAACAGTCTGCAATCCTTTCTCATTGTTAACAATGCATTATTTAGCATAATTAAACGGATGCCATTGAACTTTGGCACTGAGAAGAGCATCTTAATAATAAGCATCTAAATAAATGGATCCTCACTCAGATTGGACCTCCACTTTCAGTAAAAGAACAGATAACCAAACTGAAGAGCTCTTATTTTGGACATATTATGAGAAGCAGCTCACTTAAAAAGACTTGCGCTTGGAGCAGTTGAACATAAAAGAGGAAGAATACAACCAGGAACAAGATGGATAGATGCAATCAGAGGAATCATGCATTTAAGAAGCCTGAAGGTCCAAAGAAGACAAGATGTTCTGGAGAAACACTATCCATATGGTCGACAGGAGTCAGAATTGACTTAAAGGCATATAATACATTAATACATCATATAGATTTACATGCTGACATCAAGAAGTAATGCTTTGATGTTTATTTGAATGCTTAGAGAACTGGCATGTGCACTTGGCCTGGTGCTAATTTTATGAAAACAAAGCATCCACCCACACGTTCCTCACTCACTAATGCCTTTGTTGTTCATTCTGGATTGTTTCTCATTATTTCTCTGGCTTTGTTTATCATTGATAACACTCAAAACAAACTAAAACACGTCACACTAAAGAGATGGCGCACAGCGCTACCACCTGAAAACTGGTGTTTTCAAAGGCTGCGGCTGCACCACACCAGCACTCTCTAAAACAGAGCGTAAACCTGTAAGAGTGATGTTAAATGTTCATTTTTACATTTCATTAGTCTTTTGTGTTTATTTCTCATTGTGTTCTGTATGTAAAACTATAGTTATTCTATATAAAATGTATTTTTGTTCATATTTTGAGTGTCTGGAACAGATTAATTGGATTTACATTATTTCTTATGAGACATATTGCTGCAGTTGTTCTTCGTTTTGGTTATCATCAGGCACGGACAAACGATTAAAACCGAGGTTCCACTGTATATTAATATCAAGGCATTCTAGACATTTTATAGCTTCTTGTAGTTTCTGATTAATTAATAATTACACATATAAGCAGCATTCTTTTCTGCTGTAACACTTGAATTTGTCCACCGTGGGACTAATAAAGTATTATCTTATAACAGTGTAATGTTAATATAAGGTCTGTATGAAAAGGTTAAGGTGGTTCCACATATATGCTGAGTTTAGATGGCCTTTTTTCACACTGCAGGGGGTGGTATGAGCCAGTTTGTGTGTGTGTGTGTGTGTGTGCGTGCGTGTGTGTGTGTGTGTGTGTGTGTGTGTGTGTGTGTGTGTGTAAAATGAGAATATGAGAAACGTGGAGATCTCTGAAATTGGCTTCCCTGGGGGGTGGGGGGGTAATGTAGCGATGACTTCACCCCTGTGTCTGTGTGTGTTTGTGTGTGTGTGTGTATGTGTTGTGTGTGTGTGTGTGTGTGTGTGTGTGAGCGCCTGGCTGCTCTGATAGCATAGCCATAGCAGCACATCACTCAGAACAGATAGTACCGCTACACACACAATCTAACACTGCAACATACACACACACACACACACACACACACACACACACACACCTACACACACACACACTGCATGCAGTATAAATTAACCATTTCTGTTTCTCTCTCTCACTCAATCTCTCTCTCTCTCACTCCGCTGAATGAACTTCACACATTCACACGCACACTCAAACACTAACACACACAGACAGCTAAATTATGAATTATGCACCCATACACATGTGAAAAGCTCTCTCTCTCTCTCTCTCTCTCTCTCTCTCTCTCTCTCTCTCTCTCACACACACACACACACACACACACACACACACCTTCTCTGAAAGGGCTTCATGTGACCATTCTGTGATCATGTGACGTTGTTCACCGCGTGATGACCTCACTCTGTTTGGCCTGGGTGTGTTTGTGTGTGTTGTGTTTGACTGATTCCCTGAGCCCCTTCCTCTCTGAGGCAGCTGTGGAAACAGCAAAACTCAACACAAATCAACTCGCCGTCCAACACTGAGACAGCAGGAGAGATCTCCACCATACCTTCCCAATCTCAGGCTCTCACTCAGTTAGAGGAGATTAGATAATGTTACACAACAGAGAAGGAGCGAGTCAACATGCAGTACAGGTCAAAGGTATGGGGACACCTCAAATTTCAAAGTGCTGCATGTTTTTGCCAGTTTGTACAACAGCTGAGAAACTACAGTAAATAAAAAAAAATGCCAACCTCTCTGAACTTTATCTGACTGTTGTAATGTCAGTGCTTATCAGCACTCAAACATGTGCTTAATCCTCTTTGTTCACATTTGAGCCCACATTTTTAATGTACAGTACCAGTCAAAAGTTTGGACACCCCTTCTGGACATCCATTGTTTTTTCATTATTTAAAAATGTTCTGTATTGTATATTAATACTAAAGTCATCCACACTATGAATACATACATGAGAAGGTCTGCAAAAACTTTTGACTGGTACTGTATGTTTTTATCAATAATTTGGTCAAGAACTGCCAAACATTCTTTATCCAGAATCGACAGAATCTATGGCATGGCATTATGAACATGAAGCTGCACTGAACAAAGTGTTTTGAATTTACTTGATTAAAATATGTACACAACAACTATCTCTCATCACGTTTTGTGAACCATTTATTAGCATTTAAACTAAGCTATCATGTCATTTTGTAACCAAAATCACATTGGCCAGAACCTCTCATATAGACAAAACAAACAATACTAAGCAGTCAATCAATGTATAGAATATAAACACACAGTTAAGAGAAAGTTTCCTGAAATGAATGACCCCACAGTAAATGGTAAATAAAATAAGACACCCATATGCACACATTTGGAGCCAGGAGCCAATGAGAAATAAGGCAGCATTGAGCAAACACACACTATATGTCCAAATGTTTGTGGACTCCCCTTCTAATGAATGCATTCAAGTACTTTGCTGACACAAATGTGCAAAAACACAGCTAGTCTAGTCCCTGTATAGTAATAGAATAAGACTCTCTGGAGCAGATACACATGAGCCTGTTGGCACCATGTCTAATACCAGGGATGGGCTATAGGGGTATAAAGTCCTTGAGCATTGAGCTGTGGGATGAGTCGGGGAGTCTTGATCAGACAGGAATATATATGCACCCATACTTTTGACAGCAAGAGTGCACAAACATTAGTCACCATCAGCAGTGACATTTGTTATCATCGCCATACTGCTGATGGCCTTCTGCTCTCCAGGTTTAAGTGAATGTGAGGTAAGTAAGCTGCACACTAAACTGCTCTCACTAAAATAGTGACGAGAGTGACTGGTGTGGAGTGGAAAGGCTGCACTGAGGGGGAGGTTTCTGCCTTGGCTAGAGAGTTTTCTCTATTTCTGAGCGTGAGAGAGCATCTGCAGTCTCAATGCTCTACTCCAGGTTCATGATAGAGGGCATCAGGCTCGTTCAGGTCAATCTTTTCTTTCACCTCTGTTTCACTGGATCATTTTCCTCTGCGCTACTTGGTCTACACCTGGAGTGCCCAATCTTGGTCCAGGAGAGTTTAGATCCAAAACAATTGAACCCTGAACCAGGCATGTTAGACTACAGTCTGAGCTCTTTGATTAGGGAACGTATTTACACATCAGAATATAGACAAAACAGAAGATTTCTTATATTTGATAGTAACACCAGCATTGATTTTGAGCATATAATTCAGATGTATTTTACACACCTGCTCTACACACCTCCCTTACACGCTTCACTTGCAAACCCAACCACTCAACCTTGGGCTGCCAAACATTTTAAAAATGGATGCTGCCCTGCACTTCACAGCACATCAGCCAGGAGGACTGGCATACATCGCCTGACAATTTTCCAGGTTTAAAGAAACCCATTTTCTCTTCTCTGTCACCATGAAAGAAGCACAGACACACTATCAGATCCACACAGCAAGTCAGAGGGGCATAACCACTGCAGTCACAGCTGAGGAAACATGATGTTTTGAGACAAGCCTTCTTTACAGCATCATTTTCACCAGGTCTAAGGAAAAAAACAAAGCAGCAGGCTTACTCCTCCAGCATGCATGGGAAATCTTAGCACCTCGAGAAAAAGCTGTTTATGGTGCTTTTTACTCAGGCACATCACGGGCACCCCTCACACATGGACCTTGTAAAGCAAGGGAGATGGAATGAGATGCAGATGGAGACATTGCCTCTGGGTTTCTGCTGCTTATGAAGATGAAAACAGTGTGTTTTAGCAACATTCCAAGCACGCTCTCATACGTGTGTGTATGTGTGTATGTGTGTGGGGGTGTTTCTTGAAATAATTAATTTTAAGTGAGTGAAGAGAGCCAGTACATCCTGCGCACCTTCAACCACAAAGCCCACAAAGTTCTCAAAGCTAGGCCTGGCTATGGGTACTGAGGTACGGATCATCTGGAGGGCATTACGGGATTGTTTTAGGGGCCACTTTACTGCCTACTAGTGACTTTCTCCTGCCAAACAGAGTCTGCCATCTGAAATGGGCCTGGCTACTCTGTTTTTGTAGACACCTGCAGGGGTTTCGTCTCATGCTGGAGCTCGGCATGACTAGTGCAGGCCATTTACAGAGCCAGAACAAGCAACAAGGCCTGTTTTATAAAAGAGAATCGCTCCCCAGGGCCATGAGCACGAGAGCCAAGCAATCTCATCAAACTAGAGCCACCCGATTCTTCAGCTCAGACAGGACTCCAATGCACCTGCCCCCAGTCTCAAATCTCGCTCACTACCTCTCCCCTCACCCTCAACTTGCTTCAGCATCCACCCCCAGAGGACACAGCAGACACACTGTTTTTAATGTGTTTTTCTCTCTCTTTTCTCTCTGCCCTCCCAGACAATATCTTTGGCCTTAACCTGACAGACATTTGTCTGAGTGTTGTCAGCAAGTGTGGACCACCATCAGTCCCGTCAGGCCCTCTTCTGCTCAAAGGCGTACTCGCACACACCCCTTCAAGCCATGCTGATAATGGTGAAAATGGACTGCCAATCCAGAGGGGAAATTAAAACAAAAGGGATGAATCTAATTCTCCATGACCTTCACTTCGACGCCCTGCGATGTATTAACTGGTTGGTCTGAGGGGAGAGTGCAGAGCAATCCAGAAGTGTCAAATGAGAACATTAGCTCGAGTTCATGCGCGCCCTGGGAAGAGACAATAAAGCACAGACTAACAATAAAACACACCCGGGTGCGAGAATATCTGTCCCTGCTCACATACGCTGCCATTCAAACCTGGACATGCATCCCGAGAAAGGAAACTTGACTACAGTGATGCTGAGCTCCAGCTTGTGCAACTGGACAGATCGCTTAACCTGTCTCCACGGACTTGGGTCAGGTTTAATGTGACCTTATTCCAACAGTCATTCATTGGTACATGCTGAGGTGGAGCACACTAAGTAAAGGACACCTCTCTTGTGTTTCGCTGACAGTACACGATAATGCTAACCTTCACACCTCAAGCATTTGTAGTAATCAAGTCAAATTCTACAGGTAACCTGGGACTGGATGACCTAGTCTTGCTAAAGATAAGAGGAGAAAATAAAAATAATCTGCTCTGCCACAGGACGTCAGCCAGATGTCAAGGGTTAACAAAAAATCACGAGCAAGCTGTCATTTTGCAGGCCCAAGTCCAATGCAGTTAACTGTACAAATGTGGATGATTTTTGCTGTTTCCTTTGCTGTTTTAACAGTCCGGACCTGGAGGGGACACAGTCGCAATAGCTCCCTACCATCTAGTTACTGCATGTGGCATTCATTAACCCAGCTGGCTGTAATGGGCTCTCACGGCCGCGAGCCGTGCTTAGCTCGGTAATGACCTAGCTGCTGTCCGTCACTCTGTCGCTGTGGTACTGTGACGGACAGGGAGAGAGGTGACGGGAGCCCAACCTCACTGCGGCTCAGAGAATGATGGAAACACTCCCGAATGGAGTTATTAACTTCAGCTGTCTCAGAGGGCACAGAGTTGTACTCTACCTGCAACTGAAAAGTAGGAACCACAGCAGGTGCCTACATAAAACTTTAGTAGCATAAGTGGTCCTGTTTTATTTTGACTGTGCTCTATATGTAGTCTACTGAAACACATTCTGATAAAATAATACACTAGTTTAAGAGTTATGGTTTCAGTTTTGGTTGAGATTTAACCCCCTGGAGTTGGCACTCCTGCCGGCGGCATATTAATGAAAAACACAGTATATAACCCTGCAAGATTTTACACTAGAAACAAAACTAAACATACCGCAGAAACCTGAAAGGGTCTATTTTTCAAATATGTAGAGCTTGAAGACTATATTTGTAGATATTTGAGAAAGGAGCTTAAATAAGCAGGGACACAGTTTTTAGACCGTCAGACATTTTTTCCCGCCAAATGACACAATCTGTCATTCATATGACAATGACATTGTAATTCTGAATTTTCCATTTATAGAATACCTGCCGTGGAATGTGTGGAATGTGCACCACATCAAACAAAAGAGCTCTTACATGAAAAAAAGACCTCTCACCTTGAGTGTTCACACCTATCTCATAAATATTTAATCTAGGAACACAGTGTCAATTCACATTAGTTAAGCTTTAGAAATAAAACCACATATAATTTCTAAAAACTGTAATGATCAGTGTGTAGCCAACACCTCTGTTTATTCAGTTCTGAGCTCAAAAGTCTTGGCTAGAAATGTTTAGAGTGTTTTTTCACAATATATCAGCACATCTGAAAACAGGTTTTTGAAAAGTCTAAGTTTAGAGCAGATTTAATCAAAATATATATTTATGACACTCTTACTGTTTTACACTGTTGTTACTGAGTTTGTGCTGAACAAAAGCCTGTGTAACACTTTAGAAAAATAATTTTAGGTGGTGTAGTTTGTAAAAAAAAAAAAAAGTCAAGCCATGTCAGACCACATCAGAGTGTCTGAAAAATCCAGGGTTAGGGTTAGAATGAGCGCCAGATAATGGAAAAGTCAATGTGATATTAATATATACTACATTGAACATAATGACAAATGAAACATCTGCAAAATTTAGTCTACTATCCATCCATTGCCTCATATTAATGCATGCCCACAGCATTTGATGCGTCACGGCAGTTGCATGGTACCACCCAGTGGTTGAGCCGGTTTTCCAGCACTAAACTGATTAACAGAAATGTTTAGAAGTGGCTAGTGGAGAGAGCATGTGCATGTGTGTGATGGGGTCAGCGGTGTAGATCTAAATAAGGGTGAAGACACCATCGGTTCAGGATGTATCATGACCGTATGACTCTCAAAGCAGGTCAAGAGGCACAGTTGAACAGAGGCCCCTTCACTTTGATACATATTTTTAGAGTCGATTTTTCTGAAGCACAGCACAGCAGACTGCGCCCCATGCTTTCATAAACGGCAATTATGATTAACATTGATGGATTCAGCATGCCTGCTACCTAATTACACTGTGTAGAGATCCGCAGATTTCCAACAATTACATTAATGAATTTATAGTATTAAGGGTTAATTATGGTGTCTAACTAGTACACAGACATAGCAATCATTTGATAGAAAATATAACAGAAGACAGAGAAGAAGAGACAGACAAGAGTGAGAGATAGAGAGATAGAGAGAGAATTTGGCTGGAGGGGCTTCTCTCTTTGGCCCATGTGAGTAAATCTGCAAAACAAGCCACAAAACCTCTCTCTGTTTGCAAAGCAGTGCATGAGCGTGACGTCTTGAAGAGAGTTTAGGTTTTCAGCTGCTTCTAAAACACAGTGAGCTCAGATATGCCCGTGCCCCACCTATGGAATGCCTAAGGAAAGGGGGCAGCATGTAAAAGATGATAATTGTCTTTTCCTCTTAATACCACAGGGCATATGTTTTATTGAAACATCTACAAATACATTTAAATTGATGCATTTGATGTTCGTCATGCAAAAAAAATCAGTTTCTCTATTCTTTGCAATGCATTTTAAGAACCACAGCTTGAATATTAGGCCATAAAATGTTCTGGTTTGCCATCAGACATTCTACTCTTATTCTTTAAAGAGCATGAGCGATTAATTAGCAGAGCTGCCCAGGGGCATAATGGCTAATATGCATTTACAGTTCAAGTGAAACACTATTCATGGAATGAGAAACAGAGCACAGCTTACTAAGGCTGCTCCAGTTTATGCCAGCTTTGCATATGCTCCGACACATGCACACAGCTGGGGGAGCTCAAGGAAGTCCCATCATCTGCCTCTTTAACGCACAGCCGCCAGAACAGGATGAAGATCAATCTTTCACTTACAGGCAGGATGTGATGGGAAACCAGACCAAATTAGCCATAGCCTTCACCTGGACAAGTTTTGTAGTACAGGCTACAAATCCAAAATCGCAGTATTATAGCTTATAATAATACTGTAATATACTGAAAGTAGTTTGTGTAAATATAATGTTAAATACATATGTAACGTGCACGGGGGAATCCAAATTAAAAACATATATATCACATATCATACAAAACACTTGACTAAGTAACAAAACAAACATGATGAAGACTCACATACACAATGAACTAACATAACGTGATTACTGTAACAACATTCAAGAACATTTAAAGACTGATGAAGACTGGGAAACACAGGGAGGGTTAAATAGTAAACATTAATGACATCTAAGGAAACTGAAGGGCTGAGTGATGACATGACGTCACAGGGGGGTGGAGACATGATGTGGACAAGACATGTGGACAGGCGGCACAGGGTAAAATGTAAACAGAAAAGACATGAAAATGCCAGGGAATGGATGAGGCACGAACAGGGGTGTGACAATATAGTAACTACACAACAAAATGCAATGCAATTCCATTCAATAGCAACCCTGTAGTATTAAAAATGTGCATTCAGCACTGTATACAAATACATTCCCCCTGTGTATGGAGCTACAAAGAACAGCTGACCCAAATCACAGTCATTCATACAGCCTCACATGAAAATACAACACGATTATTTCTTAAAATCATACATTTCTATCCTTAAATGGACATGTTGGCTGTGCAGACTCATACAGAAGGTTAGCTGCAAAATAAACAATATTTTGCTCCAACACAAGTGGCCTACCCACAATAAAGCAAGTCTGGCACCTCACTTTCACTTTGCTACTTGACTGAGCACTAGAAAGAAAAAGAAAACACAACTAAAGTCCATTTTGAAGATGAAATGAGACCAGAATAAAGCAGGCAGAGGGTGCAGGTCTTCATACAGTTTTTATCAGGGAGCCAATTTCTTTAGCCATTACTAAAAAAATGGCCCACCTTGACATCTGATAGGAGAATATTATTACCATCCTCAGTGTTCCTCCTCAGCCAGGCCTGACCCAGGGCTGCTGTTACAGCGATGAGAAGTCAAGAGGAAAACACTGTGAGGATGTGGTGGAATATGTAGAGAGGTGGGGGTTACAGTGGCAGATAGCGACACACAACATCTTCTATTAAACACACAACTGTGCCCTCCTAATCCAACCCCAGCCCCAGTCGCAGCCCCAGGCTGGGTGTGATGTTTCAGGGCTTGGCTCTAATGCTAACTGGCAGAAAGAGAGGGGAACACACAAAATCTTCTCCTCAGGCCTGTGTGTGTGTGTGTGCCTTTGCACTAATGAGGCCAGGCCCTGATTCCATAGCATGCCAGGAGAGACACACACACAAAGGACGAATGAAGCAGTAAGAGAATCAGGGTCAGTTTAAAGGGCACCCTTACATGTTCTGAAACCCTGTGGGGCACACAGACCATCCACTAGCATAGAAGCATAAAATTAAAACAAAAATGTAATTAATTCTTTCTTAACTTCTATTTTAAACTTTACCTGAGTACCTCAACCTTTCAGGAGAACCTGAATGTGAGGATCACCCGGCTACAATTAGAGCGAATGGAGAGATAAAGGAGAAGTTACTTGCACAGTTTTTCTGCAGATATTTAGACAAACTACTTCCTTTTATCAATTTTACAAAGATAACCCTTGGTTTTCAGTGTCTATGACACAATAATCAGCCACAACATTAATACCACTCACAGAGTAATGGATTAACACTGATTATCTTATTGATCTTATTACAATGGTGGATGTGAAGGTCAGGGATATATTAAATGGTAAATTAAGTGTCAATTATGGCTGACAATGTGTGAAAAATATGCAAGAATGAAAATCTGAGCCAAACAATTATGGGCAGATGACTGGGTCAGAAGGCTTGTGGGATGCTCCCAGTCAGAACTGGTCAGTATCTACAAACTTGAAAATCCCCAGACTTCAATCTGATTGAGCATCTGTGGGATGTGCTAGAACAGCAAGTCCAATTTGTGGCACAATTTACAAAATTTAGAGGATCTGCTACTCACACCTTGATGTCTTCAGAGGTCAGCAGAAATTGATCAATTGGTTTTAATGTTATGGCTGATCATTGTAAATTTACCTACAGAGTATGTAAACAGTGCAATGTTATTTGAGTGAATGGAAATATGAGGTAACAGCCGTATAAAAATGAAACAATTTAAACTGAATTACTGAACAAACGCTTAGAATTGCCTGTGTAGAATAAAAGCAAAACTAAATATAAAAAACACAAAACAAAACAGAAAGAGCTCCATCTAAGAGTTCAGGAACAGCTCATGCCCCACTGAGCTCAAAACGGAACTAAATTTAGACCAAAACTATGGACACTCATGTATGTGATTGTGCTGCAGAACATGCAAGTGGAGCAGACACACATAAAGTCAATTACAACAGCATCAGGACCATTTATGTACTGTAGTGCCATGCACACTCAGTTACGAGTAATGGACCGAATATAGACAAAGAGGAGGGGGGAGGGTCAACTAGAGGTAAGAGCCAGGGTGGGGCGAGAGTGTTTAAGACAGAGAGCGAGAGTGAGAGAGAAAGGTTACTGAATGAGAGGGGGAATGAGCCCTTAGGCTCTGGGTGATGGTTTACTGTGTAAACCTCCTCTTTTCTACAATTGTTTGCAAACTTTTTCACTTCCCCTTTCCTTCCTTATCTCCTCTACTTCTGCACACATCTAGTGTTGGGAGGTATTTATGAAATTCTATATCAAAATATACCACACAATGACAGTTCTCTACTTGTTGTTTTAAGTAAACAGGTTGAGTTAAAATTAATAAAAAAAAAAATATCAAATTATTTTCAACTTCTAAAAAAGTTCTAGTGAAAATCTAGCAACATCATCAGTGTTGTTCGCTGCTAAAATTGTTAACTTGTTTGAAGTGCAATTCCATTTAAATGAAAGGTTGTATTGCAACATTGTATACTATTTGCATTAATATAATTTTTTTCATTATAAATGTGGATTTTACACATTTAGTACAAATGCCAAACCGCTTGTATTATATAAATGAAAATGTGTCAATTATTGTTCTTTTCAAAAACTCATTATATCCAAAATTGCCACAAATGGATATTCATCATGTAACGATAGAGTGTGGAGGAGGAGTCAGGATGCAGAGGTGAGATCTAAACTAATGTATTTAAGGAAGAAAATTTCAAATTTAAACAAAACACTGAGACTGTGAAAACAAAACAAAGACTAAGCTGAGGGCTAGTTAGAAAACATGCACAAACTGACCACATTAGAACAATCAATGACCAACAAAGAATTAGAGACATAAGGGAGCTTAAATAATACACTTAATCAAAGGGGAAAGGAACAATCAGGGCTGTGGGGATTAAATGAGACGGGTGCAGAACATTATTAGACAGGACAATGTAAGTTGGGCGGGGACACAGAGACCAGACATACAAATGACAACACAATCATGTGGAGACAGGGAAGAGATTCATTCATTCATTCATCCATTATCACACCCGCTTATTCCTTAACAGGGTCGCGGTTAGTCCCCTACCCCCTCACCGGGCGCAGGGCAGGGCATTACATTAATCAACTAAGAGTAACTAACAAGATTACACCAGTCAAACACGTACAAAAGATTGATCGGGAGTCGAATCAGAAACAAAACAAAAGTGTCAGAGTCACAAAACAAATTTAAACTTTAAAAGAAGGAATTTATGTAATCAAATCTAGAGTGGAGACGTAGGACTG
>BRDA01007110.1:14637-24674 GCA_036984385.1 Crenuchus spilurus
TGTCTCTCTCTCTCTCTCTGTCTCTCTCTCTCTCTGTCTCTCTCTCTCTCTGTCTCTCTCTCTCTCTCTGTCTCTCTCTCTCTCTCTCTCTCTCTGTCTTTATCTCTCTCTGTGTTTCTCTCTCTGTCTCTCTCTCTCTCTCTGTCTCTGTCTTTCTCTCTCTCTGTCTCTCTCTCTCTCTCTGTCTCTGTCTCTCTCTCTCCGGTTGGTCTAAAGTGTTTGTGTAGAGTGAATGGTTCTGCTGTTTTTAGCAGTGTATCCATGCAGAGTGGATCAATACTCTAATCAGAGCACAGAAGCCGGAGTGTAGGGGGAGCTGCTGAGAGTGGGCTAAGAGCGGGCATGATGTGTGAGCACCGAGTGCACGTGATAAGCCTCTTACCTGCTGGCAAAGTGCTCAATCCGACTGTGTGTGTCCGCATGCGGGAGCCTGGGAGAGGAACAGGGCCTGCCAGATCAAATACACACCTATATCAGTACGTTAACATGGGGGCTCGTTAAGTGTGAGTGATTGTCGTGTGTGTGTGTGTGTGTGTGTGTGTGTGTGTGTGTGTGTGTGTGTGTGTGTGTGTGTGTGTGTGTGTGTGTGTGGTGAAACACTCTCTTCCACGCTCTGAAACGCTTCTGAGATTTTTTGTTCAAAGCTAGCTTCGTTATGAAGTCGTTTGTGGGAGTCTCTCCTATGGACGGACACGTCTGCCAGGACCTCCGCCTCTCACCTCTCTGCACTCACACAGTGTACAGAGGTCCTCCTTACGACTCTACTTTTCTACCTTTGACAACAAACTCACTTTCAACCTTTGCACACAGTTACGATTCTACTATTCGTCACTCTGCCACAAAGTGGTGTGTGTGTGTGTGTGTGTGTGTGTGTGTGTGTGTGTGTGTGTGTGTGTGTGTGTGTGTGTGTGTGTGTGTGTGTGTGTGTGTGGTGAAACACCGTCTCACTGCTTATCATCTTAGCATTGACACACGTTTCCAACTTTCACTCAAACAACAGTTTCCATCTTTTCATCTCAGCATTCCTCCTGGAGACATGTGACACACTCACGTCTCTCCACTCTCCGCCTCCAGGACCGTCTGCACAGGCAGGTATCCTCTCTGAGGGTGTTTGCTGAAGTATTGCTTCGATCGAAACTTGTTTTTTAGAGTCTTCGCAAAGTCTCGCACCTTCTCTCCTGAGGTGGTCTGAGGAAGGAAGAAGAGGTGAGTGTGAATGAGAAAGAGGGAGAGAAGGACAGGAAACGACAAAATCACAGCAGTAATATTCTCGAACATTTAAACAGAGCTTTCTCCATCAAGCTATTCTCTTTATCTATAAAACAGCCATCTGCTTGTACCCTGATAATAACACTGACGTCACCCAAACCTACATGACTTTTTCTTTTGTGACTCTCGTGATGAATAAAAATGCTCATTTTTGTGCATAAACAATAGTATTTATCATTAACAGTACAAATAATAACCACCATTACTGCAACCAAACATCAGGACCACCCTTGTTTTGGGATGAACCCCTAGGATGGCACAGGTGCCATGTGACAGTGTTTGCTGCATGTATAAATAAGCGAGCACACTAGTCACTTGTAGCAAATTTGGAGATGATAATCGAAGGCAAAGGACATGATGTCCAAAAGGGCGTGAGGGTGAAAGGTGGTAGCATCCCGAAATGGAATGCATGCCAGTGGTGCCCAACGGGTCATTGATGTCAAAGAGTATTGACTGGAAAGTGGTACAGAGCAATCAACAGGACCAGTGCCTCCAGATACCCTCCATCAGTCCATGCCATGACATCTCGTTAGCCTGAATGTCTGTTACTGAATGGTCACCTTTAAGGTTTCACTGTAAGAACTGATCCACCACTCAAACATGATTTTAAGACCTTGTCTACCACATCTGGCCATCATTCCAAGTGATATGTGGGCTACTCTTAAATGCCAAATGCCCAGAATCGGGCCATCAGTGATGCTGTCTGTAAGGAGTCATAGTCAAAGAAAAAAGAACAGGACCACAAGGCCAAATATTATTTATATAAAGCCTGATTCTCAGCCACAAGCTGTAATGCGTTCTTACTAAAACAGAAAATTTGACCATATTAGCCCAGTTTTATCAGCACTACACTGGCTTCCAGTTAAATACTGAATCGAATATAAAATTCTTTTACTGACGTATAAAGCCCTACATGGTCTTGCCCCTGAGTATTTACAAGACCTTATTTCCTATTATGAACCATCTCGTTTACTTAGATCACAGGATGCTGCTTCTTGATAGTTCCCAGAATTCATAAATCATCAGCAGGGGGAAGAGCCTTCTCTTATATGGCCCCTCAACTTTGGAATAACCTCCCAGACAATGTTCGGGACTCAGTCACAGTCTCAACCTTTAAGACTAGGCTCAAAACATATCTGTTTAGTTTAGCTTTTGGTAATTAATACTTTACATTATAGAAAGGTTGTAGGTCCAGGGGTGCACTGGCGTAGGGATTTATAGTGGACTGAGATGCTGGGGCTGTCATACCGCTGCTCACACAATCACTCAGGTTTGTTGATGGTGAGCAGAGGGATGCCAGTGTCTCGGGGAGCTCCCATGCCTGTTTACCTTCTGGCTCTCTCCTTTTAGGTAGGCTGTTCTAGATAGTTCTGCTGGAGTCAATAGCCACACTCTGATATGTCTCATAATCCCCCTGCTCTATAAATCCAAACAGAACTAAATCCATTTTTGTCTTTTTCCGAGTGAGTGATTGCCCACCGGTCCGGTCCAAGGCTGATGGAAGACTGATTACTATTCTCTGCATGATGCTTCCCTGGATCAGCTGCCCACCAACAACCAACTACTGTGGCCTGCTCCAGATGCCCTACTCTACTGCCCACACTGGAGTTCATATGCACTTTCTGGCCATTATCATTGCTACCAATGTCATCATCATTCCTGTCCCACTACTGTCACCATATCAGTTCACCTGAACTTTACAACAAGATCATATGATTATGATTCATCACACACTTAGAATTAACAGACCAGAGGAGGATGGGTCCCCCATGTGAGTGTGGTTCCTCCCAAGGTTTCTTCCTCCAGCTCTGAGGGAGTTTTTCCTTGCCACTGTCACCGTTGGCTTGCTCACCGGGGATTAGGGATTAATGATTTGGTGTTTATTATTACTGACCCTGTAAAGCTGCTTTGTGACATCAGTTGTAAAAAGCGCTTTATAAATAAATTTGATTTGATTTGATTTGATTTAAATGCTGGATAAATATAGCATAACATTTACATTCAGCTATTAAGGAATATCACACAATTCAAATTCATTATGTCAATGATGCTCTCAGGATAATTTCAGCTACAGCCAGTCTATATCAAACACCCAACAGTCCCACTTATGGTGGCATAGTGATATGCGCCCAAAAGAAAATCATTAAACAAATAAGTATGTAAGCATGTGTTTGTGTATAGAGGCTCAGGATGAAGACATACTGGGGTGTAGTACTCCATGATTGGGTAGTGTAGCTTTTTGCCTTTGGTTGTTCGGCCAGTGAGGAAACACGTCTGGCAGATGTCCACGTTAAACTGTTTCAGACTCCGGTACCTGCAGCAGTAACACAGAGCATTCACTGTAAAAAAATACAGTAATGCTGTGAATAGCTAGGTTTTATTCACAGTATGACTGTATATTATACCGCAGTTCATTTCAACCGCATAATCTGATTGGCTGAGAGATGCTTTAGGAGCTCTGATATTACACGATAACAGCACTCTGGCTCTTTAAGTATTACTCCGCCACATACATGTAACCTAAAATGACCCGTGTCCGTCTTTACCTCGCCGAATGTTGATAATCATACTGTCCTCTTTAACTTAAAATCTAACATAAACAGTAAGAACAGCACTGTGGTATAATCACAATAAAACACTGGAAGGTCATGCAATGATGTAAGATATTAGCACTGGTATACAGATCTACAACCACAATGCACAAGTGCCAATATTTACAACACTTTATAGCACTCCCTCTTAAATATTATTGCTTAACTGATGACATGACACCAGTAAAGCATTTTACAGCACAGTACAGTATTTTCTCAAAGGCATGTTCAGATCCGCACCTGTCAGATATCCAGATTACTCTTTCATAGTCTATCATTAATAAGATGAATGTCTTAATAAATAGTTGTTAAGCTGTGAGTGGACTGTTGGATTGATTAACAGCTGTACAATTAATTAAAGACTTTAAATAAACTTCAGCAATATTGTGGTATTGGCCATGGCATTCCCATGAGCAGGTCAGTAGTTCATGCAAATTAGCTTTGCAAAGGCTCATGGGAGCACACTCGTCCTTCCGTTTATCCTTTATTGTGTTGTTATTTGCTGTTAAAGTGTAAGTAGATTTTAGTTGGGAAAGTTTAAAAGTGGTTTTGTGTAGCTACCAAAGATATAAAGATTAGGTATAGAGATGACTTTGTTGTGTATTTTGGCATTATTCAAGATCTGTTTTGCTCACGAGTGTCTTTGCTAAAGTGTAAACAAAATCTGAGCAATACATGTTCTTCTCTGACTGTTGTTCTTGTCTATATTTTCTAGAGCAAAATGTTTCCACTGCAATTTAGCAATATGAGCAGAGAATCACACCTCCTTAGTGTCTGAAGAAAAAATGAAGTTGGCAAAAAGATCAGTGAGATGACACAAAAAAAATTAATATACTGTTAAATTACAATAGACACACTGTAAAATAGAAGTAACATAACAGCATGTGCTGTAAAATTATTATAAAATGTGTTATTCTTTAAATTAGTTATACATATTGAAATTCAATATACAGTAAAATACTGTTAAACAATAACAGTAGATGTACTGTAAAATAGAAGTAACATGATTGCGTGTGCTGTGAAATTATCATAAAATTAGTTATTTTACTGTTGCATATAGTAAGTCAATATACAGTAAATTATAAAAAAAATAACAGTAGATGTACTGTAAAATAATAGGAAAATGCTTGCATGTGTGGTGAAATTATCATAAAATTTGTTATTTTACTGTTGCATATAGTAAGTCAATATACAGTAAATTATTTTTAAAAAAATAACAGTAGATGTACTGTAAAATAATAGGAAAATGCTTACATGTGTGTTGACATTATCATAAAATTAGCTATTCTACTGTTGCATACTGTAATTCAATATACAGTAAAATACTGTTAAACAATAACAGTAGATGTACTGTAAAATAGAAGTAACATGATTGCATGTGCTGTGAAATTATCATAAAATTAGTTATTTTACTGTTGCATATAGTAAGTCAATATAGAGTAAATTATTTTTAATAAAATAGCAGTAGATGTACTGTAAAATAATAGGAAAATGCTTGCATGTGCGGTGAAATTATTGTAAAATTAGCTATTCTACTGTTGCATATAGTAATTCAATATACAGTAAAATACTACCAAAAATAACAGTAGATATACTGTAAAATAACAGGAAAATGCTTACATGTGTGTTGACATTATCATGAAATTAGATATTCTACTGTTGCATACTGTAATTCAATATACAGTAAAATACTGTTAAAAATATCAGTAGATGTACTGTAAAATAGAAGTAACATGATTGCATGTGCTGTGAAATTATCATAAAATTAGCTATTCTACTGTTGCATACTGTAATTCAATATACAGTAAAAGACTGCCAAAAATAACAGTAGATGTACTGTAAAATAACGGTAAAATGCTTACGTGTGTTGACATTATCGTAAAATGAGCTATTCTACTGTTGCATACTGTTACGAAATAACAGTAGATGTACTGTAAAAAACAGTAAAGTGCTGGTGACTCTGCTGCCAGTATATAATTTACAGTAATTTTTTTTACAGTGTATGCTTTTCATTAATAGCCTAAAGGAACCATCTCTTGTTATCGCTGATACACACATCTTACCCAGTTGTAAACTAGCATGTTTTTACTTCAGGAAGCAAGATATGTGCCAGATAAGAATGTACCAACAAAGAAACCCAACACGAATTACATAAACATCAAAAAATCATGTAGTGTGGCAAAGCTTTTGTGGCAGGAAGCCCACCTGAAGCCCTTGATGGGACACTGTCTACAGATGTAGCATCTCGCCTGGTGTTTGGCAGATTCAGCCACAGTCACACGGTGGAGTACAGGAAGCCATACTAACGACTGCGGCTCAAGGCTCATCCACTCCAGGAAATGAGACACTTCAATGGCTGGCTTCCCCGGGGCCTGGCAGCAAAGAAACAGAATGAACGGTGAAGATATCACATCAATGTAAGTGGCTGCATGCTCATAACAAGTTACTGCCAATTACATTATCTAAGTAACGTCCGATGTCCTACCCATTTACTTACAAAGCATTTGCTAGAAAGAGTTATACGTGGTATTGTGAAATAAGGAACCACAAATGAAAAGCACCTAAAATAACATATTGTTATAAAGATCACAGGGAGCATTATGTAATTCTATCTTTGAGCTGAAACCCGACACATATTACAGGGTCACAGCAGGAGTGGATGATAGGAAGGAAACCCAATAAACGAGTGAGTCGTGAGGTGCTGGAAAAAAAATCCGTAATGTGGTAAATTCTCATTAAATGCGCATCAAAGATGCATTAAAAGGTTTATTTCCCCAGGGCTCTCTTTGTAGTCCAGGCAAAGAGCCATAATTAACGTGAATGTCTCTCACATGGCCCGTAGCTGCCACTGGAGCGTGGCACCTCCTGAAAATGTATGTGTGTGAAGGATCACAGGTCTGTGACTGCACTGAAGATCTTAAAAAAAGATAAGACTCTATAATGCACACTGTGATGGCAGACCCTCCTACAGATTAGACGAGCTAAAAGGTGACTAAACACTCTCTCTCTCTATCTCGCCCAAAACACAAGACGTCCCACTGCCAAAGACAAGACTGTGCCCACACCCTGACGACTTTCTTCTGAATGTCTCATCTTTACCACACAGTAAATATGTCAGTGTTAAATCAACACTATTAGAGTTAAATTAACACTGAGGGTGTCAAAATGTAACACTCCCAGTGTTAATTTAACTCTAATAGTGTTGATTTAACACTGGCAGATTTACTGTGAACCCAGAGAATCAATAAAGGCGCTTTCACTAATCAGCTTCATGTACGAGTGGGAGTCAAAATTCATCTGCACTCCATTTTAATCAGTTTTCAGTAAAGACATGAATTTTCCAGTTTTCGGTACACTCTGTCAACAAGCTTCCATATTCTCCCATTAAAACATGTTTGTGGCTTCTTCATCTTCATCGGATGTGAATCTCCATCCTCTTATGGCATCTTTAAGGACCAAACAGGTGATAGTCTGCTGAAGATCAGGAATAGGGAGGAGACTAAAGTTTTTGGAGAGTGTGAACAGTATGGGCGGACTCTCATTGTCATGCAACAACACAACAGCCTTGAATAGAGTCCAAATTTGTTGCAGATGTCCTAAAAGTAGATAAAGAGAACCCAGTTAAACAAATGAGACACAAATATTAGACTTGCTCAGTTATTTATTGAGGAAAATGATCCAATATGACATATTTGTGAGAGACAAAAGTATGTGAACCTCTAGGATTAGCAGTTAATTTGAAGAAATTAGAGTCAGTTGTTTTTAATCAATGTGATAATCAGGAGTGAGTGGGCACCTGTTTTATTTAAAGAACAGAGATCTATCAAAGTCTGCTCTTCATAACATGTTTGTGGAAGTGTATCATGAACAAAGGAGATTTGTGAGGAGCTCAGAAAAAGAGATGTTGATGCTCATCAGACTGGAAAAGGTCACAAAACCATCTCTAAAGAGTTTGGACTCCACCAATCCACAGTCAGACAGATTGTGTACAAATGGAGGAAATTTAAGACCACTGTTACCTCCTCAGGAGTGTCGACCAACAAAGATCACTCCAAGAGCAAGGCGTGTAATAGACAGCGAGGTCACAAAGGACCCCAGAGTAACTTCTAAACTACCGAAGGCCTCTCTCACATTGGCTAATGTTAATGTTCATGAGTCCACCATCAGGAGAACACTGAACCACAATGGTGTGCATGGCAGGGTTGTAAGGAGAAAGTCACTGCTCTCCAAAAAGACTACACCCTCAAGACTACAAAAACCAATCACTGCAGATCAAAAGTGGGGCGGCCATTTTTGTTGTGCTGCAGTCATAAATGAACTAACGTATCATGTTCAGACCTGCACAGCAGTTACTATGTAGACAGTGACAGAAAGTGTAAATAAGACATTGCGGCCAAAAGAAGTTTTAATATCACTAAAGTGAGGCTCATTTTTGACTCACTCTTTTACATGAAGGTCTTTATGTTCCTTCACTGTCGGTTTTCACAACACAATCTAGTCCCTCGTTACTTTAAATTTCACTCAAAACTTTCCTTTCTATCACACACAAATTTGTTTCTTTGAATTGTGGGGACTTTATAGATAGATAGATAGATAGATATATACTTTATTAATCCCTTGCGGGAAATTCAGGCATATAGACTTCCATTAATTTCCTGGAGACTTACTCAAACCTTAAAACCCTAACCCTAATCTCAAAACATGTCTTCACCTTCCAATTTCATGATTTACATTGCAAGAGTCAGCTTGTAGTCCTGCAGTGAAGAAAGTTCCCCACAACCTGAGCGTTCAAGCAGGTTTAAGTCCCCACAATGTGGCATAAACCTGGTACATACACACACACACACTTCAGTGGTACTATAGTAGTGAGGACATTCCATTGTCTTGTGTAATACTGAGTAAAAAATAAACCTAAACCTAATCTTAATCTTAATATTTGCAACTAAAGGTCAATGCTTCTGCTCTTTTAATTTTTCCAAAAAAGTTTGTAATGAAATCAGCACATTTCCTGTGAGGACCAGTGAGTCACCACTTTTACAGGTACAACATGCATTCCTATCATTATGAGGATTTTAGTCCCAACAAGGAAGAAATACAAGAACACACACACACACACACACACACACTTGCAATTCCCTCTGCTACTTCCAAGCCAAGCTCAGCTGAACTACTTTATCAGTCTGACTTTATTAATGCAGTAGGTGATAAATTGCCAATTTGGGAACTTCTGATTGGCACTACAGTACTATTTCATGGGCTAATAAAAATCCTGAAATAGAACAAATGTGGAAATAAATGGATTTTAATTACGCAAGGCTGGTATCACAGCTACACTCTTGTGTAGAGGAGAATTTAATTAAGGATTGGCGACAGAAGCCAGAATTATAACTTTAAGGACACTCTTGAAAAACCCTGTGGACCCTGAACCAAATCCACAACTAGCTCATCAATGCAGATGAATGCCCCGAGATTCCAGGCAGATGCTGATGCTGAGGTGGTTCCACAATTACAGGTCAGTTCAGTCAGAAAAAGCCTGTAGCAGGTAATACTGAGCCACTCATCACTTCACATGCAGTCCATACTGGGAAGAGAACGACCTACAACCCCAGATCATAACATGTGTGGAAAATGCAAATTACATGTATTCTTTCACTTAATTTGTTAATACACATCCATTCCTGCATTTCAGGCAATGTTGCATCCTTCTCACAACACTTAAAAGACATTTTCGCAATGTTGACACCAAGTGATGAAGTGTTTCAGGTGTTATTTTGTCCCATTCTTCTCTACTGAGGGGAGGTCAGTTGGGTACTTGTACCCTCTTCTTCCATGGTCATGCTTTTGTAATGTGTGCAGCATGTGCTTTTGCATTGTCTTGTTGAAAAATGCTTGAACATCCCTGGGAAACATGCTGTCTTGAAGGCAATGTTCAAAAATCTCAGAGTAAATGAGCTTTGCCAAGAGCACTGACACAACCTCACACCATGGCAGACTTTGGCTTTTGCTGATAACAGTCTGGATGGTCCTTTTTGTCTTAGGTCCAAAGCACACGGCATCAGTTTCTTCCAAAAAAGAGACCTGTAACACTGATTCTTCTGAACACAACACCCATTTCCACTGTTTGATGGTCCATCTTCTACCTGGTAGTTTGTCACCTTTACCCACAACACAAGTCTT
>BRDA01007111.1:0-27095 GCA_036984385.1 Crenuchus spilurus
GGCACTTCAGTCATGTCCTGTCTGGGGATCGAACCAGCAACCTTCTGGTCACAAGACCAGATCCTTACCACTAGGCCATGGCTGCCCCCTAAAAAATTTTTTTTTCCAATGTGATTTTTCACACAACGGAATTTGACCTCCGCATTTAACCCATTCGTGCAGTGAAACACACACACCAGTGAACACACTAGGCTGTGAGAATTTGTGCCCGAGGTGGTGGGCAGCCCTTATCCATCGGCGCCCGGGGAGCAGTTAGGGGGTTAGGTGCCTTGCTCAAGGGCACTTCAGTCATGTCCTGTCTGGGGATCTAACCGGCGACCTTCTGGTCACAAGACCAGATCCTTACCACTAGGCCATGGCTGCTCCCATGGGGGGGGGGAAGCTGGAAGCTTCCAGAGCTGGAAGAAGGGGGTATGCCACACAGTGGTAAAAATGGCCTTGTCCCAACTTTTTTGAGATTTGTTGACGCCATGAAATTTTGAAACAACATATTTTTCCCTTAAAATTATACATTCTCTCAGTTTAAACTTTTGATCTGTGATTTGTGTTCTATTATGAATAAAATATTAGATGTTGGCACCTCCCCATCATTGCATTCAGTTTTTATTCACAATTTGTTTAGTGTCCCAACTTTTTTGGAATTCGGTTTGTAATTGAATTGCTTTCATTTGAATGTAGCAGAAATATGGTCCTGAGAGGCAGGGTGTTGATGTTCTACGGAGACATATCTGATTTAGCTCATCGGTTCATTTTCAGTTTTAGTAGGTTTTGAAGGTATAATAGTGTGCTTCTACTTGTTTGGAATGCAAAACTGCAGCTAGACCGCCTCTGTGGATAAGAATTTACATCCCTGGTCTAAATTGTTACAATGCTGAAGTGCTTCCATTTAATATGTATCGGATGATGATTAGAGAGGGTTAAGACTATAGTGTTGCAGTTTGGAACACTCAAGTGTCTCCATCTGCTGGTAACTAATGCATCTACTGTTTAGTTGTTCTGTACTGTAGATCCAAACAAGCTTGTGCCATGTATTCGTTGTAGTTGTCTTGGTTCAGAACAGAGCAACCATGTAGAATAATATTTAAGGACTGAAATCTACTGCTTTAAGTAGGAAGCTCTAATTAGATGTGGTGTCTGGATAATTTTGATTATATATTGTCTAAGTCTATAAATGCAGCAGGTATGATGAAGATGCTGAGTCCAGTACTAATAAAAAAAACTAAAAAGACCTGTTTGGACATGCAAAAAACATACTATATGGCTGTTTTTTCTTGAGTCATTGACATTATAGTTTACAACCCCATTTCCAGAAATGTTGGGACACTCTAAAACCGCATAAACTCAACTGTATTTTTTTAGTTCGGTGAAACTTTTTTAGGCAAAAGAACAAAACAATTGACTGAATTATATTTATTAATCAAATTCAGAAATTGATGCTTGCAACATGTTTGTCCATTCTTGCTGTATACTTTACTTAAATTGCTCAACAGTCAGAGTTGTCTGATTCTCCTCTTCATGATTTACCAAATACTTTCAATAAGACAGAGCTGGACTGCAGACAGGCCAGTCAAGTACACAGTCTATGTCTAAGAAGCCACACTATTGTAACTCATGTAGGAAAAAGACATCTTGACAACATATGTCTCTCCAAAACAGCAACATAGGAATTTGCATTAATGGTACTTTCACATATATGTAGATCACCTATGCTATCAGAGACACTGACTTTTGCACTTTTTTGTTGTTAGCAGTCTAGATGGTCTTTTTTATTTATCTTTATCACGTATAATTAGAAGTCTGAAACATTGACTTGTCTGACCACAGAACACATTTCCATTCTCTGCTGGTCCATTACAGATGACTTTAGGCCCAAAGAGCTCACTAAAGTGTTTGCACAAAATGAATATATGGCTTCCACTTTGCATAATACAGTTGCAGGGTGTATTTCCTGGACTGGGTTAAGTGACAATGATTTTCCAAAGAACTCAAAAGCCCACATTGCTATGACAGTTTCTCAAACAATACCATCTGAGGGCTTGATGGTCACAAATGTTCAGCAGCAGCTTTTACACCCTGACTCACAGATGTGCTGAGGGTGGTAATGCTCTCCATGATGGAAATTTTTTTTTTTTTTTTTTTTTTTTTTTTTTCATTTTTTAAATAATTTTTTTAAAAGTAATCTATGCCTACATATTTTAAGTATGTATTCCTCCTTTCCCTACCTGTGTAGTTAGCCTGAGTACGTAGCATTTCTGAAGTTCCAGACAAATCCTATGTATACACATGCTTTGTGCATGCGCAGTATCAGTGGATTGGCCCGGTAGGACTGGACAATTTCTCAGGACACCTGCTGCTCAGCGGTTCTGTCTTTCTCATGTATTCACAACAACAACCTTCATCACAATATGTTAGATAAATTGTTTTATAATCAAATGTATTTACATTATTTACATATATACATGCTTTCAGCGGTGTATTCCGGACAAAACGAGCGACTGTTCAGTGTGTTATGATATGCAGGGGCGGATTTAGAAGTTCTGGGGCCCCAAGCAATGTCATGTCTGGGGGCCCTGATCAAACAGATTATTTTTTATGGTTATGGTGTGGTAAAGGCTTAAACATAAATTAAATTATTATGATTATTAATAAATATTAATTATTATACATACATTTTAAACATTACTTAAACATTATTATTAATATTTTATTAGGAATTACTAGTTACTATTAATAATATACTAAATAAAAATACTATTATTATTATTATTATTATTATTATTATTATTATTATTATTATATTAATCATTAATTAAAAATGTATTATTAAATATTAATAAACTGTTAAAATCATGTAATATAAAATTATCACCCAATTCTGTGTTACACCTTGATAATCAACTTCACTTCAGCTCATTATCACCAATGTTACACTTATATTTGGACTGTATGGTCAATAGACCTTATTTACACATAATTATACCTAATTTTTGAGTAAAAATAAGCAGAAATTCTGAATTATTTTGATAAAAGTTAAACTTAGAGGCATGTAAATGGATGACTTATCACAGAGAGAGAGAGAGAGAGAATGGATGGCTTATCAGAGAGAGAGAGAGAGAGAGAGAGAGAGAGAAAAGCAGGTGAACAGGACTACAGGCCAAATCAAGACCGCGGCCCTGATAAGGAGTGATAATTAAGCAGGTGTGATAATGGATGGATGGTTTGAAAGTCCAGACGCTGGCGGAGTGACCGCTGGGATGGCCAATCACACATTAGTGAGCGGTCTAAAGAGAAACAGGCTTCCGACTGAGTGGCTGTTTTTGTGCTGGGTCTTAGTGCTCAACCTGCCTCTTATTAATATAGCGTAACAGTTTTTGGACAGAAAAATCAGCAGATAACCAAAACGGTCTTTTTTTGCCAACCTCTTTTGGCCAGCAAAAAAGGGGGCCCCCTGATCTCCGGGGCCCCACGCAAATGCGTGGTTTGCGTGTTGGTTAAATCCGCCCCTGATGTTATGTCACACTGCCTGCAATCAGGGTTGCCAGGTCCAACATAAATATCCAGCCCAAAATCAGTCTAAAACCCACCCTTCAGAAGCTTAAACTAGCCCAAAATATATGCCTGTCACACTAGGGTGACCATATTTTCAATTGGGAAAAACAGGACACCTTGGAGCGGGGGGGTGGGTGGGGGGGCTTGCACTCACTTAACATAGGCCCACGTAAACCTACAATAACATGATATTTACAGTTTGTTTATTAAACATGCTTTTCAGTAAAAGTCAACAACAAAAATTCCAATAACATGATAATTTTATTCAAAATGCATTTATTCAAAATGCTTAAGTTAACATTTCCTGTAATGAATGAATAGCACAATGAAATAAATAATTTCTCATCTAAACATCCCTCACTTAACAACAAAAGTTAACAATAACTCTCAACTCCAAATAACACATGATACTCAGTTACCCTCAGTAACGAACGAAATATTGTCTGTTCTGTAGGCTATTGGAAAAAAATAAATTAACAAATGACACACAATAACAACAACACACTGTGCACAAGGTTTCCCATTTGTCTTGACCCGGTCTGAAAGCGGGGAAACTCTTTTGTAAATCATCGGTAAACATACACTTGCGCTTCGGCATGTTGCTTGCGTACTGACAGTCACGCTGCCCTCAGAACAGGGCTGCCCTCACTGACGGGGCTCAGGGATTACGTCACACGCAGCGCCGTGAGCAGTGCCCTAGTGCCTGTAAATTTACATTTTAATGGTCCAATGAAGATAATTTAAAAACCAGGACATTTCCTCACTTTTTAAAAAAAAACCGGGACGCCCGGGACAGGACGTGAAATACGGACATGTCCCGGAAAATACGGACGTTTGGTCACCCTATGTCACACCTTTGAAGCAAATGGCAAAACAACTATGAGTGTATGACTTAACATTTTGTTTATAAGGGATTTGTTATCAGACCATCAAACCTTTTTCTTTTTTCCCAGTCCTTGCAATACTGCCTCCCGTATTTCCCCATTGACCTGGCATATTAGCTAGTGACTGTTTTCTCTCTTCGTTGTTATTGTTGTATTCAAACTTCCTTAGTGTCAACTTATACACGTTTTCCTGCCGTGTCGAAGTATTATCATAGGAAACACTGACTTTTTTGTTGTTTTTTTGGCAGCCGTGGTCATTTTTAAAAGTAGCCCAAAAAACACACCCCGCCACACTTGAATTTTCAAACAACCCCAATTTGGCGTGAAAACCGCGAACCTGGCAACTCTGCCTGCAATAATCTGACAGCCTGGTGCAAGCTGTGCAAACACGACATCCTGGAATAAAAAAACAATGGGGCTGAAACTGCACAACACCTCGTAAAATATAACGGTCCCAGTACACGTATTTTGCCCATAGTTATATCTATTTAAGTATCTCTTGCTTCTGAGAAGAAATAATAACAGCTTTTTAACTGATAATGTCTCAAAATAAGGAAACTAGTTCAGATAAAAACTCTGTCACCCCCAGCGCTCTCGCAATTTGGTTCAACCCTCCGCCGCCCATCAGGAAGTGTTTATACCAGCACCGTTGGCTGAAATCAGCTGAGTGCAGATTCCTGTTCGTCATGAAGGCTGACGACTTTTAATGTTTCACTAGTTATTGTAGCCTGAATCTTATGGTTATGCTCGGTCTCTTCGTCTGCAAATTTTATCTGGATTATTTTGATCTCTGACGCACTGTGATCGATCGGAGCTCTTGTTTTTCTAAGCTGGGTGAGTCATATACTTCAGGATATATAGGTATAGCCTAACACATACGTATATAAAAGTACATTATAACCACCTCTCTGTCAGTAACCTGTCTATTGTTTCTAATGGATATCAGAATCAGCTCTACTGCTAGCTCTAGTATTATACAGGATAATTGAACGGAATGTGATTGTAAACACAAAGGTGTCACGATCAGTGTGATTCAGAACTCCGTGAATTCAGTGAATACTCGTTATCACCTGCTTTTGATTGTTTTCTCTTTCTGTCATATTTTTCCAGAATGAATTTATTCATGCAGTGTTGTGTGATGGATATCAGGTGTTAAAAACAGTGACATGATTATATTACATATACTGCATGAACCTATTAACAATGACCAGTTGGCCTGAGAATTGATATCACTCAATCTATCAGTGTGAGATGAAGAAAAGTCATTTGCTGATTATTCTTGCAGTTTGTGTTTTTTTTTTTCCATCTACATGTCTGTAATTACCGGACAACTATAAATATATAATAATGCTTTAAAAAATCCCTATATGGTTTTAGTATATTTAATCTAGAACATTATTGCTTAAACCATTACTATAGTTTTATTTTAATCTGTTCTGAAACTAGACTATATTATACACATTCCTGTATTAATGTAAAGTGGGTGCATATTTGAGAGGTTTTTTTTTAACAAGGAAGTTTTCCTGTAAGATTAGCTCTGATGTTCCTCATAAAAGGCTGTTTTAGTCACATGTGTTGTCAGTTGTTTCTTGTATTGAAGCCCCTGTACTGGTGCCATATTGTGAAATATCTGGCAACTCCCAACTCAAACACATCAGTTTCTCTCCAGACAACATGGCTAAGGAAATTATAGGCCATGTGTCCTGTTGAGTTTTGTTTATTAACCTTTAGCTAAAGTGAATGTTACTGTAATAGGCAACTCAAGATCTTTTAAATGATTCACTGTGGATAGCTAACAATGTGTGTTATGTCTCCACATTGGTCTGTGCCCTATAAAATCCAAGAAAAGCACACAGTAATGCACAGTAATTAATCATGTTAATGATAAAACACTGTAATATTGCACTACACTACACAGTTACACACTATAAGTGGTGTATAAAAATGCTGACCGTTGATTGATGTGTGGACTGTGTTTTGCATGTGCTGTAAAACCATGTGTTTGCATTTCATTTTGTACAGTCATCTGAATAACTGTCTTGCAGTCTTGACTAATTTGCTTAGGTGTCACTTCTGTACATTCTTAAATAATCCTGCATATTTCAGTCACTAAGACAGTCATTCAGAGTGCTTTGATGTGACATGGTTCGTTGTAGATAAATTGACTAACTTTTTGTTTTATTACAATAGTGAAAAAGGGGATTGGACATATACAAAAATGTATTATTATTTGATATTCAAAATGACCAGTGAACTCTCTGGCCTTGTACTACCCTTGAGACATTCAATTATGCAAACAAATATTGTGATTGTTTAAATCACTGATTTGGCTGAGCAAACAATTGATCTTTTGTTTTCTCTCGCATGCTATTTTGTATTACTTTTTATACTTCTACCTTTATTTAACCCTTGACTTTGCACAGGCATTCTATGGTCTATCTTTATATAATCTTAAATATGTATATATTAAAATGCCACTTGAAAAGAGCATAATGTAGAGTTTCAGTCACGCAAAGAACATGCAAATGAATTTAATGGGACCTTCTGGTAAAGGGTCAATAATGGACAAGCTTGCACAGAAGAAGGTTGTCAGTTTTGTTGTTTCCAGATTTAGGATTGGCTATACATTTCTTTTGCTCCCAGTGAAATGCAGCAGATCACTTGCAAAGAGGCTGCAAGAACATATTAGAAAATATTGCCTGAAACAGTTTTTGTTTTTTTGTTTTTTGCCTTGCAAAAGTATTCACCCCCTTGGCATTTTTTGTGTCTTGCTCCCTCAACCTAGAATTAAAATGTATTATTTAAGGTTTTACATCATGTAATTTGCAGAACATGCCTACAACCGGTCTGCGAGTTTTGTGGGCGGCACTCTCTAGGTAAGTTTGTTGTGGTACTATGTTCTTTTCATTTGATGATAATGGATTTGATAGTGCTCCAGAGGAATCATCAGAGATGTGGATATTTGTTTATAACCCAACCCTGACTTGTACTTCTCAACAACTTTGTCCCTGACTTGTTTGGAGATTGCCTTGATCTTCATGGTGGTGTTTGGTTAGTGGTACCTCTTTCTTAATGGTAAAAAGCCAGGTGGGGTGAATACTTTGCCATGGCAGTGTACATAAAGTAAACTTACATTTATCTAAATAATTCTAAATACATTAATTGTCTAAATTTACATTATCAACCAGGCCTAGCTTTTACTCTGCATGTTCCTCTTTGCCTGTATTGTTTATTAAAATATGTTTTAGGCCAATTATTAAAACTGTCATAAAGTGATGTCTTAGGCATTGGCCAGTGTATTAATAATCATTTCTCTGTAGCTTTCTGTGAGGCATGTGAGAGGCATTCAGTGCTTCCAACATCATTTTTTTTGCCATCACTGAGATCAATGTTGAGTCATGAAGTTTCTTTCAAATCTCTCTACTGACTTTATTTACATCTTAACAGTTTAACTGTGCAGATTTGAAAAATGGTATAACCCCTGTTAAGGTTGTGAATGGTGTTAATTTGGTTGGGTGGCTCCACTTCAAGTGATATACAACTTTGAAAGTGGTCAGCAGAAAACCTTTTCCTGTACAATTGTCTAGAGCCTGGTGGGGCACAACGATTCTTCTCCAAATCTACACTTGGTGATGTTTGTGGATGTTGGCTTAAAATTGTTTGCTTTATAATCATAATTTTAACTTTTTAAAATGAGCTAATTTGCTTATCAGCAGAGGTTCTTTTTAGATTATTTAATGCAGCTCAGTGAAGAAGATACATTAATAAAGAAATGCATTTTAACACCTCTATATCTTCTTTGCAATTTTGGTCAAGCTGCTTATGCCTTAAATTTGGAAAACACCTTTTCGGCTTGAAATTTGCTCAAAAATAGACATCACCCTTCAAGAAAGAAGGCCAAACTTACATAAGTGGCTATATAAATCCAGGCAGTTTTATGTTGTCTGGAATTCAAGGCTGCAGACTTTTAGACTAATCCAAGAACTGCTCCGTGCTTAATCTCTCAGCTTATACATTACAGCTGCCAGTTAAAACGCAGTGACTAGTGATGTGGTGATGGGAAAGGTGATTTGCAAATGGACATTCCTATTTGTTTTGCACACTGAGACATGAGCAAAAAGTTTCTATAACAAATTCAGTGATTTAGAAGCTTTAGGTTACAGAGTTGTTTTTCAACAACTTGATCAACTAGGTAATCTGTAGTTTAGATGTGTTGTTCTACAGTAAAGGTGTGTTCATTCTAACTCGGTGCTAAAAGATTCTGTTGTGTTTAAGAGAAGTTTTCTTCTTTTAAAATTACAGTAAAGGTTGGGCACCTGAGTGGCTCAGTGGGCTAAGACGCTGATACTATGACCATAGGATCACGAGGTTGACAGCCAGTTCATGCAGTTCGGTCATGCAGTTCAGTTGACAGCCAGTTCCAGAGAGAGCAAAAATTGGCCTTGGTTTCTCTGGGCGGGTAGGTGGCGCTCTCTCCCCCCATCACTTTCACAATACACTGTCCGCTTTCTGAGGCATCTACTGATTGGTCCATTGGAGCTGGGCATTCTGGGCTTCCCTCCAAGTGCGTTGGCTCCCCAGTGACTGTGTATCAGTGGTAGATGGAAAAGAGGCAGTAGCCGCATCACACACATCTAGGGCTGCAGCTATCAATTATTTTTGTACTTGAGTACTCTACAGAAAAATCGTTTTGATTTATCAAGTAATCGGATAAGCATATTTGCTTTGTTAAAGTGCAATAAAAAATACACAAGAGAAAACAAGACATTTCACTTAATAATGAATGACCATTTGGTTTCCTTTTTAAAAAGATTATATTTTTAAATTCACAACATACATTTCCAAATTGCAAACACAAATAGAAATAAATAAAACACAAAATAGAAATAAATACCACAAATAAAAAAACAAATTAAATTACTTTCAACTTAAGATTTCTCGTAAGTATCAAAAATATAGGGCAATAACCAATAAAAAAAGGCATAAACATTGGCTTTATGTTGTGCATCTTAGGTGTGACTGCTTTAAACCAATAGCTCTAGGAGAATCAAGGAAAAGACAAAATACTAGAAGTAAAAAAAGGAAATGATGCATGCAAGTTGCAACTGTATACATTAAACAGTCAAAATATTCACAGAAACAGTATTTATGTTGTTTTTCTGTTTTTTAAATTCTTCATTCTAAACAATCTGAAGTATCAGCCAGTTTCATACACAGTCCTATAAGAATATTATGACCACCTCTGGTTTGGAATGAACTCATAGATGCCCCATGACTAGATTTACTCTCATTATCCTTTGCAGAAATTGAAGTTGCTGCGGTGCTCTTTTGACTAGGGAGGAACTGTTTGTTGTCCAGGTCAAGTGTTCTGTGAGGTGAACCCCCAGAAAATAATTGTACGCTCAAGTCTTATTGTTTTTTTTTTTTATCTATTCTATTTTGGTGAGGATGGTAAAGGGTTGAAAAGCTACTGAAATGCCAATTATGAATGCATTCCACAGGATTAGCACATAGGTACTATACAAATGGACTTGGTTAATGAACTGCAATCATAGATATCTCAGGTCAGGACCTGGTAGAGAGTGTTTTTGTGTGCGCATGTACCTGCATGCTTGCTAAGTTGCTACGTTTAGTTAACACTCATATCAGACCTGTTAATGGTTAAGGTTACCACACCTATTTTTTTTTACCTCTCACAGACTTACTAAATAACATATTACATAAATCTCTCTCCCCCTCTCTCTTTCTATCACCCCTTCTTTTTCATGTTGTCACTATGTAAACACATTGTTCTTGGGTGCAAGACACACAGTTGGTCAGTACATCCTGAATGAAAACAGTCATTCTATTCTATTGTAGTCTTGTTTAGTCTAGTTCAGGCGTCACTTCCACTTGGTTCTGTATTACTTTATGCATGCTGATTGAAAATATTCCTGTCTCTGAGTATATTTGCTGGTTGTGGGATTCACTGATATAGAGATGTGTTTACGAAAGTGTGTATTTGTGTTTGTTTGTGTTGAATGACGATGCTGATGGCACGTGTTTTTGCTAAATCCTCTAAATCTCTAGATGTGCATTTATGGCTCATGCCAGCATGGATACAGCACTGTGTGTGTGTGTCAGTGTGAGAGTGGACTTCCTTGTGGCTTTTACATGGTGACTGAGCAGATGTTCCCATTTCTAAGCATGCACTAATCTTCACCCATGCTCTCGTGTGTGCGTGTGTGCGTGCGTGTGTGTGTGTGTGTGTGTTTGTTCTAGCTGGTGGGGGTAACTGCTTAATTACAAACCTTGTAATCTCTGTGGTGTGTGTGTCTTGAATCGTGGTGTGGCCACGTGTCTGTCGGCAGTTCTGAGTGTGATTGTGTGTGTTGGGGATGATGCCACAGTTCTCTCAGGAACAACCCTGAAGGTTCAATTCTCAGACCAAAGAGCTAAACCCAAAAAAATGCCTGAGAGTCAATGTCCCCAGCCACTCGATCAGTCATGTTTGAAGCACTGCATGGCTTCTGTTTTCTGACAGTCCTGCAAACATAATAGTTGCAGTAACATTGTTTTAGCAAGTTCAGTCATGTGATGGTTAATTTATATGTGATCATTAAATAAGGTACATTAACCACATGCATTAACTTTGACATCCTGAAAAGGACATAAGTAAACGTTTTCACTCCGTCATACTATTATTGATCAAATTTCAGTCTGTTTTTAGCAAACGTTGATACAAAGTTAACATTCACTCATCTGTTTTCAATGGACTTTGTATCTCATTATACAAAGAAAAATTTAAATCTCATTATTTATATTTGCATTCATTGTTAACTAAAACAAAAAAAATATTGTAATTTTGTACCTCAATAAGGCAACATGTCATGGGAGCTACAACTCATAAAAAAAAAAAAAACTACACAACATGTATCAATTTTCTTTAAATATGTGTTAGTTAAATCCATTTGAGGTAAAAAGTAACACTTTCCACCTCTGCATTTTTAAGAGTTAAAGCGTAAAACATTCACAGTGGTTTGATGTTAAATCCTCCACTGTAGTGATACTTGTCATGTCAGTATTTTGCCCATTGGTGTTTAAGGATATAATACCTCTAAAAAAGACTGAAATCATTATTAAAATTGTACCTGTTTTTTTTTTTAAACACAATGTCCTAAAAACTATTTTTAATCAAATCATGGTGAGCATATTTCTCTCATGGAGATATACCAGCAGGACTAGTATTTTAAAGCCTTCAAGCCTTCAAGACTAAAGCCATCAATATGATGTCTGTTACCAGGAACTCCATGTCTGTGTCAGTATGACAGTGGCAGAACTCATTCTGCACAAATTACAATGTAATAACTTCATAGACATCATGTGCATGACTGACCTGTCTGCAGTCCAGATCTGTCTCCTATTGAAAATTTTTGGTGCATCATGAACAGAGGAATCGGATAACTACAGCCTGTTGAGCAGCTCAGGTCTTGTATACAGCAAGAATGGGCAAAAATTCAACTTGCAAAAATTGCAACAATTACTATCTTAATTTCCCAAAAGATTAAAAAGTATAATTAAAAGAAAAGGTGATGTGACTCAGTGGTAAACGGGCCTCTGTCTAATTTTTTTTTTTTATTTGAATTGCAGTCATCAATTTGTACACACCTTTTATATAAAAAAAAATAGAATTGTTAATTGTTTTATACAGAATATATATATATATATATAATTTATTTTTATATATATATTTGTTGTTTTGTCTGTTAGATAAATAGCTGAATAAATAATTCATTTTTAACATTATTATAATTATTAACAAATTACGGATTTGTCCCATATTTTCTGTAAATGGGGTTTATGAACATTAACATTTTCACTACAGAAGTCTGTAGTGTTGTACTTTTGAAGGAACATGATTTTCTTCAGTTTTAATGTAAACATGAAAATCAGAGTGTAATTCAATTGAGAAATTGATGGCTGACTGACATACTATACATCTAGATTGTGTACATTGATTTGTTAACTAATGAGTATCTATTTATATACCAGGACACACACTGAGCATGCTGGGACAGGATTGAGGCATGATGGATCCTGAGGAGGCAGAGCTTCAGAATGACTACCGGTACCGCAGTTACGCGGCTGTCATTGAGAAGGCGCTCCGGAACTTTGAGTCTTCGACTGAGTGGGCAGACCTCATCTCCTCTCTTGGAAAACTCAACAAGGTTGACTTAGACTAAAGAAAATACAAAATGAATCCGAATGTGTGGTGTAATAATGTGTTATTTTTACATTTCACAGTGTTGGAGTGACACTGATTGACAGACATGCTTAAAATGTATAATGGCTATTTTATAATATGAAGAATAATTGGAGAAAATCACAGATTGTTCCTTTAAATATGTGTTTGTTTGTTTGTTTTCTGCTGCTTTCTGCTGGTTCAAAAGTAGTGCCGTTCTGAGTTTGATAGTTTACAGAATAAAATGTGCATGAGAATGCACTTAGGCTTGTATAAGAAATGATTTGAGTTGTTATGAATCAGAGATCAAATAGAGCTTTCCCTTTCACATGACAAAAAGGAATTGAGCGTGTTGTGGTTTACTTTGTGTACTTTAACTTGTGGTTCTATTTATAGTCAGTGATATAGTCAGTGATTTTGTACAATGGTCCCTCTCTTTCTGACTGCTCTGTTTGTGGTTTTAGTTTACAGTGCACAATGCATGCAGAAGTTTACTCAGCTTATAGTTCCGGCAGTGGAAGTGAAAGTCTGTAGATCACATGATTACTTCCCAGTTTACAGGTGTAATGAACACAGTGTCATTTTTACTTCAAATGCAGAATTCCTTGAGCGTCCATAATTATGCATAATCACAAAGACAGAAATCTACAAAACTGTAATGTAAAGACCAACAACTCGGAGTCCTCACTTTTACCAAACATACTGCACACATCACTCCCACCATCCATCAGCTTCACTGGTTACCAGTAACTTCCCATGTCAAGTATAAACTTCTTGCTTTTACCTTCATAGCCATTCATGGTCTCTCTTAGTGAGGTCAATCAGCCTTCCTGTCCATCTCGCTGCCTCAGATCTTCTGGTGCTGGTGTTCCTACTGACCCACATACATGACCCTCAACAGTGGGCTTCAGATCTTTCAGTGTTACTGCTCCCAAATACTGGAATTCTCTACCACAATCAAAGCTCTACCCTCTCTTCTTTAAAGTTCAATGTAAAACCTTCCTCTTTACTGCCCACTACTCTTCTTCTTCTGAGTATGCTTCTCATTTCTTTTCTATCCCCTCTCCTCTATCTCTGTCTCTCTCTTTTCCTGTCTCTCCACCCTTGTAAAGTAACCTTTGGTTTGTGAAAGGTGTTATTTAAATCCTTCTTCGTCTTCTTCTTCTTTGTCTTTGTCTTCTTCTTCTTAGTCTTCTCCTCCTCCTCCTCCTCTTCGTTCTTCTTCGTCTTCATCTTCTTCTCCTCCTCCTTCTTCTTCTTCTCCTTCTCCTTTTCCTCCTCCTCCTCCTTCACCTTCTCCACCAAAACTATGTGCATAGTCTACAGTATAATTTGTTGATTTAGGACTTAGAAGACCACAATTTCAAATTTAAAACTAAATTGAAATCCTTACTATTAATTTCCGAGTAAGCTCTGTATAATCTTGTTATCTTACTGGCCCTCTGTCACAGGCTCTGCAGAGTAATCTGAAGTACTCTCTGTTGCCGAGGCGGCTGATCATTGGGAAGCGGTTGGCTCAGTGCCTGCACCCTGCCCTGCCCAGCGGCGTCCATCTTAAAGCACTAGAGACCTATGAAGTCATCTTCAAAATCATTGGGACAAAATGGCTGGCCAAAGATCTCTTCATCTACAGGTTTGCTAAGTTGGCAGTGTGTTTTTCTTAAGACCTGAGAGATGCTGTGAAACTTCTTTCTCTAAAATCCTCCAAATCCCCTTTGTGATGTAGTGCTTTGTAGAAATCTTTTGTCAGTAACATTTTTCCATTTAATGCAGGTTGAAAATATTCCGTAATGTTGTCTTTTATTATTGACCTCTATGTCCTGCATACATTAGTTGCTTTAGTTTTGTCTACATGATGGAAAAACCCAATCTGATTACATGTGTATGTTTGTGTTTGCAGTTCAGGACTGTTCCCTCTCCTGGCTCATGCAGCGATGTCGGTGAAGCCAGCTCTTTTGACTCTATACGAGCGCTACTTCCTTCCTCTACAGAAAGCTCTGCTGCCCAGCCTGCAGGCCTTCATCACCGGCCTTCTGCCTGGTCTGGAGGAGGGCCTGGAGGTCTATGACAGGTACATGACAGGTTAAAAATGATGAACAGCAGTGAGACAGGCCTTATGAGTTTGAGGAAGAAAAGCTGCCCACTTCTTGTTTTTTTACACATTTGCGAAGTTGACTGATTGCAACAAGGTATCACTAGTCACCAGTGCAAATACAGGCCATAAGAATGAACCTCTTAAGCTCTTTTGACCCAGCAGTTCTAGATTTGTATTCATCCTGTAACTGAAGAATAACTCGGCCATTTTGTTTTTTTTCTATGTAGTTACGTGATAATATTCTTAAAGTGTATTATTTTTATGCACTCGCTCCCTCTATCACTCTCCCTCACTCTTTCTTTCTCTCTCTGTCTCTGTGTCTCTCTCTCTCTCTCTCTCTCTCTCTCTCTCTCTCTCTCTCTCTGTGTCTCTCTGTGTCTGTCTCTCTCTGTCTCTCTCTGTCTCTCTCTGTCTCTGTCTGTCTCTGTCTGTCTCTCTCTCTGTCTCTCTCTCTGTCTGTCTCTCTGTCTCTGTCTCTGTCTGTCTGTCTGTCTGTCTGTCTGTCTCTCTCTCTCTCTCTCTCTGTCTCTCTCTGTCTGTCTGTCTCTCTCTCTCTCTCTGTCTGTCTGTCTCTCTCTCTCTCTGTCTCTGTCTGTCTGTCTCTCTCTCTCTCTCTCTGTCTCTCTCTCTCTCACTGTCTCTCTGTCTCTGTCTCTTCTCTCTCTCTGTCTCTCTCCCCCCTCCCTCCCCCATTCAGGACGGATGCCCTGCTGTTGAAGTTGTCAGTGCTTGTGGGTCAGTCAGTGTTTTATGGAGCTCTATGGGGGGCCGTGCTTGTATCTCCTCTTGTGCGTCTTCCTGCTTCGCTCTTTATTGTCACACACTTTGACCGCATGGCCGCCAGCTCTGAGCAGAAATACATGCTGGGCACTGACCACAGACTTTCTGTGAGTTTGCATTATTTCACAGATTTCGCATTATTTCCTTCTTAAAATGACTTGACTGTAAAATATATGAGAAGTTTATCAAAACACATTACACATGACTTTCATGAATTTTCCACTTTTATAAATGATTGGTAAAGACAGTACAACATTCTAATTCAAAATGTCTGTTAATAACCAAAACTATTACAAATGAATATTCATTATTTTAATGAAACTCTTCAAATATGCCAGGTTGAGCAGAATAAAGTGATTACTGATATATTTCTGACTCCTTGTATAATATCTGTGTGTCGCTCTGTTTTTTTTATTCAAGGTGAAGGCGATGTGTCTGTCTCTGCAGGACACTAATGTACTGGTCCAGAGGAACATGCTAGAGATTCTTCTTTACTTCTTTCCCTTTGCAACATGTTTGGTCAGTACATCTTTCTTTTGTCTTTCCTCCATTTCACATCGGTACTTTATTACTCTTTAATGCTATGTGTTACACTATGTAAGATTGTTTTTCTAAAACAATTTGTGACTGGAAGAGCTGGTTAAAAGCTTTCAAATGCAAATTCAACCATTATATTGATCAAATGTAATGATATGCCATTACATCCTTGCAAAACATTACCTTAATTTTTTTTTTATAATCCCTCAGAACAAGCATTCATTCATCACATAAATGCACAGTACAACCAACATTACAAAATCATTTTCTACACTTGTATGTAATGCTTTCATCATTTCATTTTTCTATTTCATCTGATGCTCTTGTAGGATCCTGTGAAGGCTGCTATTCCTCTGAAAAATGATGAAATGATCATGGTGGTGTCTGCAGCGTCTCTCACTCTTCTCAGGCGAGATATGTCACTCAACCGTCGTCTCTATGCATGGCTTCTAGGTACCACAGATGGTTCATACAGATGATGTTCACACAGATTAAAGAATACACATAATAAACTGAGTATTGGTTTACAGTTATTTGGATAACATCTGTTATGCCACTATTTTTATCTTTACAGTCCTTATAATATTGTCTATTGTGTGTGTGTGTGTGTGTGTGTGTGTGTGTGTGATTTGTCAGGCTTAGATATTAAAGGAGGAATGGTGGCTCCGGATACAAGTCTGTATAGCACAGTGGAAGAACACACAGCATACTACTTCAACAAACACTCCAGAGAGCTTCTGGTTCAGGTACTTTTGATCTTGCACACTCACTCACTTCTCAGAGTTGTTTGCTCACTCACTCACTTACTCAGTTTCACCTCAGCACCTTAGTGGACAATAATACCCATGAACTTTATTATTATTTTCTACTAAATCCATTTTCTGCGCACTGTCATATACTGAGTTATATAACTGACCTTGTTTTATAGAGCAGTCTTCACCTGTGGGCTCAGTATGTTATCTGCTCTTTTTCAGGCGCTGGTGAATATCCTGCAGCAGAAGGACATTGAGAAAGATCCAGACAACATCATGGACTATCTCAGACCATTCCGAATCATCATAAGCTTACTGGACAAATCAGAGATTGGTAAAGACACACACATGCACACAGAGGTGTGGGGAGCAGCCTAAACCCCAACGTTATTTTTGATCTTAAATATAGTTATTAATATAATAATAATGTGACCAATTGCAAAACCTCTCTCTCTCCCTCATTCAGGGCCACTGGTCCTCTCTGATGTGTTGTTGGAGGTGATCAGAGCATTCCATAGTTACTGCAGAGAGATGCTTGGAGTGGAGACTCTAAATTCCAGCCTGTCTGGCAACCAGCTCACCAGGTCACACTGAGATAATATAAATGAATGACTGTGCAGGCAACTGATGAACAATTAAAAAAATCAAATCAAATAAAAATAGGCATAGATTATACTCTTATAGCATGTGTCCATAAGTTTAAAACTGTTATAGATGGCTCAGTGTGAACAGAAACACAATGGACAGCTTGTATTTTCTCATGATTGTCTTGCTCTTGGTTTGTGCAGTAAGATCAAAGAGAACAAAAATGCTTCTGAGATCATAAAGACAGTCAACATGTTGGTGGGAGCCATAAGCAGTGAATACCTGTGGGACTACTTGACCAAACGTTTCCAGATCTGCGTCAGGTACACACACACACACACACACACACACACACACAGAGAGAGAGAGTTTTTTCCCCCACAGATGTGAGTCCTGTTCTGTTTCAGTTTGATCATGCCAACTGCCCTTTACTCTGGGTGTGTCTCAATAGCTTGTGTGCTGCCTTTCTCCCTGTTATATGCATGAATAGCTGTGTGAGTAGGGAGGATTTTAACTACATTGGAACCATACATTGTAATAATTTTGTATTTTTATATGATATTCTTGTCTTTTCTGTTCTATGAAAATGTTGAGATAAACCTGGTTGGTTTCTGTCTTTCAGTGTGTTAAGTAACCCTGCAGCTGCACCTTCCCCTAAAGCCTGGAGTCCTCCTTCGTCAGTGTCGGAGCTCTCCACCCTCATCATCTTCCTCCTGGATGTTATCCCTTTGGTAAATATTTACTGTATTTTCTTCTTGCCTGCTAATGTTTCCTTTTTCATTACAGTTCTACTGTATACTTAAATGTAAAATGATTTTATACTTTATTATTTCATCGTATCAGGAATTAAATGTGCTGTTTGGAACCTGAATCTACTTTAATGTTTTTTTTCCCAAAGGAGCTTTACTCTGAGATCCAGACGCAGTATCTGCCGCAGATGTTGAGCAGCATGCTGCAGTCTCTCTGCACTCACATCACCTCTATGAGCCTGCCTGAGCTCACACAGGCTCTGAGGGCGTGTTTTAAAGTGCTCAGTAAGATCCAGATGCCTGTGACTTATATGGACATAGAGCCAGAGTCACAGTCACACAATGTGGGGAAAACGCAGGTATGATTGGCTATTCAAAAACAGCATATTTGTGTTTATAAATCACGTTTAGGAAACAACTTAATACGTATTTTACATGTATAGTAACAATTATAGTTTGAGATAGATGTAGTTAAGTAGTAGTTAAAGATCTAGAACTGACACAATGCAAAAGGTAAATAAATGGACACAAAATGTTACCCCTCCCAAAAAAAAGTACAGTAAAAAGGGACAAATGTTTGTGGACACCCCTTCTAATGAATGCATTTAGCTGCTTTAAGTTATATAGATATGTGGAAATGCACATACAGCTTGTCTAGTCCCTGTTGACAAGTATTACCAATAAAATAGAACCCTCTGGAATACATACACATGAAAATTTTGGCACCATGCCTTATGCCAGGCTTGGGCTAGAGGTGTATAAAGCTCCCCAGCATTGAGCTGTGTAGCAGTGGAACTGTGTTCTCTGGAATGATCATGCTCCATCCAGTATGTTTGGGCTGAGTTTGGGAGTTGTGGATGAGGTGGTGTGGTGCTCATTCAATATCCTGACCTCGTTAGTGCTGTGGTTGCTGAATACAGTCATATCCTCACAACAATTATCCAAAAGTCTACTAGAAAACCTTCCATAGACAGTAGAGAGTTTTCTATGATTTCAGAAGATGAATGATGAATGAACAGCTGTCTATAATACCTTTGTCCATATAGTATATCTCTGGCCTGACACAGATCCTATTCGAGTATATTATTAAATGCATGAATACATGTGCAATAAATATTTCAGTCATTAGAGTAGTGTGAGCAAACTGGTTTACTGTGTGAAGACTTCTGTCCTGTCTGCCTGTAAATTATTTCTGTATTATCTCACACAAGCAGATGCTGACAGACGCCAAGAAAGATGAACCTGTCGATCAAGCCACTGTTAATAATGGTGATAGGTTGACAGAAGAAGAAGTGAGTGTGAATGGCCAAACTACAGATGAGGCAGAATCCGAAGCTGCTGTGTTTCCTCCTCTGCGATCCGAAGACAGTGGACTGGGCCTCAGCGCCTCAACTTCGGAACAGCAGCTCCTTCCTGGCCATGAGGTGCCAAACCCAGCTTCAGGAGTGTGCACTGCTGCAGAGGATGTGTGGAGAAAAGGAGGGAGTGTGGAAAACATGTCCAAATGTCTACAGGACATACTGGCTGCTCTCATCACTGGGTGCATTAATATTCATTCTTTGTAGTTTATTTGTTTTTGCTTATTTTTAAGTACATTCTACAAAAAATTGAATTTTTGTTCATTTCCACTGTCCTTGATGCACATTTAAAGCTGCAGTATGTACATTTTCAGAACAATATGTTACAATAGATTATGCACTAATAAAAGTGTTTTCTTTTTTCATCTCATCTTCATCAGGCACCTGTTAATGTTGATGGATCCAGAGAAAGAGAAGGAGGAGGCAGATCAGGCTGAGCAGCGTGCATCTCCGCGGGGGAGAAAGCGCTCTCAGTCTGGAGGGAAGGGCAGTCGAGAACTGGGGCTGATAAAAGACAGACTTGCAGAGTTCTTCACTCCCAGCAAATTGCGAGTTCAGTCTCAGGAGGGGTGTTTGGAGGGTGGAGGAAAACATGAGGGGCCTACAGTTCTGCATTGGGTGGCAGGGTTTCAGTCACGAGGGAAAGCGGAGATCAACGAGCACTGTCGACAGGCTTTTACAGCTGCATGTCATCTACTGCTGGAGTGCACCACTTTCCCTGTATACTACACTGAAGAGGAGAGCCAAGAACTCCACAACAACATGTTCAACTTTACCACAGGTACATTTACACACCACACATTGCATAAAAAAAAAAAAAAAATATATATATATATATAATATATATATATATATATATATATATATATATTATAAAATTATATATTTATTTATTTATTTATTTTGCAAAATTCTGAATAGTTTGAGTATTATTGCTTTGTGAGAATATGGTGATTGTCTGGTTTTCTTTTCAGGCAATGAAGAAGGCACCCTTCCTGAGTGGCTGAGATACTTAATGATATTGTGCTGCATTTCTAAAGACTGCCAGGTACAATTAAATTGGATCAAACAGAACTCTGGTACTATACAGTACTGAACCTACTTTAGAAAGTACTAACATTACAATAAATACAAATGACATAAATAATAAATGATTATTTGAAATGTCATTGTTTATGTTGGACCAGTACCAAACCTCTTCTCATGACAGTCCTTTTTCATTTAATCAGTAATCAATGCTTCATTATGTTAAATAATGTGTACTAGTAATGGGTTTTAACAAATCTTTGTGATGTCTGTATACTGAAGAGAACAAAATGTTGGTTTTAAAATTGACTCACAACATGTCATCTTCATGAAAACCAAAATACTTTTTACTGTAATTGTTTATTTGCATTTATTCTAATGATATATAATGCTCTAACCCATATATGGTGTTATATAATGCATATAATGTTCTTGCTCTTGTGGTTATTTAGGTTCAACATGTGGCGATTTCCTCCCTGCTTGAACTGATAAACCATTCTCAGTCACTAGCCCTGGTCATCCAAGACAAAAACCAGCGTTATAAGAGCTCTGAGACCAACCCGTTAAGTGGACAGCTGCAAATGGTCACTCTGCCCCCAATTTATCCAGCAGTGCTTAAAGCTGTGGAGTTACGCACGGACTTCTACCAGGTGAGCTTTCTTTATTCTCCATCTTTCTGATTTTAAAGTAACTTAGAACTGCTGCCAATATTTACAGAAGTATAAACAAATGTACAGTATATACACTCTCATAGGCTGGACCCTGGATTGCTATAGGATGCATTTTCTTTGAGCCTATAACAGTCTAGTATCTGTCTGTACTACACACAGTGATAACACATCCACATTTAAACATTTTATATATGATTTTGATAGAAAATATGATCATGAAATTAAAGATGTTTAGAAGAACAGCGATGTATATGACAGACAGTTTATCTTTTTTACCTATCTGTCTCTGTTTTTTCTCTCTTTGTCTGTCTTTCCCTCTCCCTCTCTGTCCATCCATCCAGAGAGTGGCTCAGGTTCTGTGGGCTCAGTTGGACACTGAGCGCAGGGAGCATCATATCTCCTGTGTAGAGCTCTTCTATCGGCTGCACTGCCTTGCTCCATCTGTTGCTATCTGTGAAGACATTATTTGCATGGCTTTACTCAGCAGAGACAAGGTACAGTATAGTTTATATATTGCACTGATACTACTGTTTAGAATTGTGCTGTATAGTATTTGTTTAGTATCCTGTCTTACATTAGAAAAACTACAAACATCTACATAAACTATATATATATATATATATATATATATATATATATATATATATATATAGTGTGTGTGTGTATATATATATATATATATATATATATTATTGTTTTGTTTTTTTAATTTCAATATGTCAATTTATGTTGGCATAATTATTTCCTCCACTTTCCAAACTGTTCTCAAGTAAAACCAGTTTTTGTAATTTCAATATGTCAATTTATGTTGGCATAATTATTTCCTCCACTTTCCAAACTGTTCTCAAGTAAAACCAGTTTTTGTAATTTCAATCCAGTACCTTATATAGTTTATCAATACATCATTATATTAATTGCATTAAGGGGTTTTATTCCATGTAAGTCTGTGCATATGCACCAAATAGACAGGAACAGCATTGTTTTAAGTAATATGATGGTAACCTTGTTCTTGAAACTTTACAGTATTAATGTTTATAAATGTAGTCAAAAGTAATATGCCCACCCCTAATGCCACTCCAGATTCTAACATTTATGCAGTGTTGCTACATGCATATACATTCTTACTGCCAAGATGAATAGTTTTAATCTCTTGTCATAGCCACAAAGACTTTTTCCTATCACTATGCAGAGTAGTTTTTTATGCATTGCTCAATGTCCATCTGTGTATATTTTCCAAAGGTTGTGCGTCTGGAGGCTCTGCATAGATTCTCTGTTCTGTGGCACCTGACACGAGAGGTCCAGACCAATCGCAGCACTTCTCTGAACCGCTCTTTCGACAGGTCAGCATGTTTCTTCAGACTACTGCTATGAGAGTGAAAGATCTGTCTACATGTATATAGTTTATTTGAATTACTTTTAGATATCAACATAAACCACTGTTTACCCTCATACCTCTTTCTGCCTGTCTCTCTCTCTCTTTTTCTGCCAGGTCTCTGTTTGTGGTGTTAGACAGTCTAAACAGTCAGGATGGCAGTGTGAGTGCAGCTGGGCAGAGCTGGTTGGTGAGGGCTCTCTCTCTGAGTGATGTCATCCGCATCTTGGAACCAATTCTGCTTCTACTGCTGGACCCAAAGACCCAGAGAGCAGCCATTCAGAATGTCAAGCACAGCATGTCAGTTGGTATGTTATCAAATGCTGCAAAACAGAACTACTTATACTTCTCTCTCTCTCTCTCTCTCTCTCTCTGTCTCTCTCTCTGTCTCTCTCTCTGTCTGTCTCTCTCTCTCTCTCTCTGTCTGTCTCTGTCTCTCTCTCTCTCTCTCTCTCTCTCTGTCTCTCTCTCTCTCTCTCTCTCTCTCTCTCTCTCTCTCTCTCTCTCTCTCTCTCTCTACTCTCTCTCTGTCTCTCTCTCTCTCTCTCTCTCTCTCTCTCTCTCTCTCTGTGTCTGTCTCTGTCTCTGTCTCTGTCTCTCTCTCTGTCTCTCTCTCTGTCTGTCTCTCTCTCTCTCTCTGTCTGTCTCTGTCTCTCTCTCTCTCTCTCTCTCTGTCTCTCTCTCACTCTCTGTCTGTCTCTGTGTGTGTGTGTGTGTGTGTAATATGACTCATTGTTATGTAATTCACATAGTTTATGACTATAAGCAAAAGATTCCTTTTTTACAAAAACCGAAAGTTATTGTACTGCTGATATTGTCCATTTTCCGTGTGTGTGGTTTTATAGGAATCCTATGTTTTCAGTCATAAATCCTGTGAAATACAAAGCCCAAAGTCATGCTGTACATTCTACTAAAGTACACAAATTCATGGTTTGTTAGGTGCTGCTGCATTTATTCAGAGTACCAATACTTTAACTAGTTTTTAAAAGGCTTAGACATGCTGTTTAAGACCATCACTGAGACTCTATGCCCTTGTTTCCTCAGGTAACCTGGACGCATTAAGTTTTAAAGACAGGTCCTGCACAAAGAGCAGTGGAGATCGAATGGCACCTTTGAGCCTGCAAGACGACCATCTGCTGAATCACTTCGTTGTCGTAGACCGTGAGGCCTTGTGGCTCAGTTTGGACCGTGATCCACGACTTCAAGAAACCCCATTAGATTCCCCTGCAATTTCTCGCAGTGAGAGTGAAGAGACTGAGGGAGGAGATGAGGAGCAAGAAGAGGAAGCACAGGAAGATAGTGAACACACTGAGTCAGCTGACACCAGTGGTGCCCAAAACTCTACAGAGAATTCCAGCTCAGGTTCTGCTCCTTATCTGCAGGTCAACGGGGAGTTGGGTGTGGCCAATGGACTGCTGCGTGTTGACTCGGACCGCACACAGGCTTCTGATTCACTGTCAAGCGATGAAGATGATGGGCAACTAGAAGCCTTAGCCAAATCCCGCATCTTAAAACGGCAGCGTGAAAGACAGGAGGCAATTGATTCACTCTTCCGCCATGTCCTGCTCTACCGACAGCCGTATGAGTTTGGCAGGGTTTTGTATGCCTTCTCCGTGGTGGAGACACTAATCAGGAATGGCTCAGCACCCTTTGTGGAGGCCCTGTCCAGCACGGCTCTGGATTGCAGTTCCACAGCTCATCTCAACCTAGTCCAGAATCTTTTACAGAGGCACCGGCAGGCCCAGGAGGGTGGTGACTTTTATGGCCCTCTCCAGAGCTCCACCCCTCCAGAACCTAAGCCCACAGACCAACCACCCTCTTCACCTCTTTCTACACCCTCGTCCACCTCCTTCTCCTCATCTTCTGCTATTTACCTCCTGGAGCTCCTCACATCCCTCTGTCTCCGCTTCCTGCGCTCCCACTTCCCATCCTACACTACTATAAATGCACGTCAGCTGCAGGGAAACCGTGAAGTGCAGGTAAAGTAGAGGTGGTCAGTATGACTGCTATATTATACTATACTAGTGCCTGTCCAAAAAAAATCATTTGTGTTCATAATTTAATTCAAAAATGTAAATTATATTTTATAGTCATTACACATAAAGTGACATATTTCAAGCCTTTTTTGTTTTAATGTTGATACTTTTTGAAATGAAAAATTACAATTATTTTTAAGACTATGGATTTTTTTATTTATTAATGATCTATAAGCCATACTGATCAAAAATGGCTTGAAATGTCACATTACATGTAATGATGTCTTGTCATTGCACTTGTATTCTGTGTTGCACGTGGTCCTGGAGGCAATAAAAACCTCTTGAATTGAACTCTTGAACTTATGAATATAAAATATAACAATTTACCTTTTTTGAATAAAATTATGAACAATTCACTTTTTCATGAATTTTTGATATGGCACTATGATATTATTATTGTTGTGGGTATTTAAAAGTTAGAGTACGGTAATATGTATGATGTGTTTTTGAAGCATTACTTGTGTACTTTGTCCATTTCAGCCTCATAAACTTACTGTAATGTTCTTTTTTTCTGCCATTTCACCCACCTCTAAGGTGAAAAGTGTGGAGGTGATGACTGCACTGGTGGCCCAGCTGGTGACAGTGGCTCAACAGGCACAGGCTGGTGAAGCAGGTTTCACAGGTAGTCTGGAGGCCATTCGGAACCTTCTGTGGGGCTGCAAGGTGCAGCAGTATGTCCTTCTCTCTCTCTCTGCATCCATGTACATCTGTCAGCGTGCAGAGGTGCCTGACCAAAGCACACAAAATGAGGAGGAGCAGGGTGATGACGGAGGGGAAATTTCAGAAGAGAGCCTCGTCCATTTTGGAAAAGATGGGAGCTGGGCTGAACACCCACTGCAGATTGCCCTTTTGAAGCTCCTCAAAGTTCTGATTGTGCTGGAACACTGTGTATCTCCCCCTGTGCCATCCAAAACTCAAGGAGACAACAACCATATCCTGCAGTCTAAAGGAGATGCCCCTTCTTCAGCGCTGGCCAGAGAGTGGCAGACAGCCATGATGTTCCAGCAGTCCATCAAAGCGGTTCGCTATGTGGCAAGCCAGCCCATCACTGCACAGGGCATGTTTGTGTCTGCAGCAGCTCGAGCTCTATGTCCACAGTACGGCTTTGCCATGCACCCAGCCTGGGTCTCCCTGCTCTGCGAGGCTCTGCCCTACCTTGGCCGCTCACTGGCCATCATTGTGGCCCCTATCATCGCTCAAATCTGCAGGAACCTGGATGAACTGGTTAAACAGCATGAGTATGATGGCATCAAATCAACACACAGGTACTAAAAAATTGGCTGATGTGAAAATTCTGTCATTGTTAGCAGTTTAGAAATTTTTATAATCCCTGTAATTTTATATGGTCAAAAATTCAACAGCCTTCAGTAATTTGAGGCACTGTTCACACCTGGCATTAATATGCATGTTGGGTGATCCAATCACAAATGACTGCCAAAACACAGCAGTTCACACCTGACATTTTAAACACTTCACTTGCACCCGCTTGTTATCAGATTTTTTGTACCATGGCACACATTAAAGCCTCACACTAAATCTCCCGTTCGTTTTCTTTTGATATAAAATTGTGAGGGAGTCCTTGCTGATGTTCCAGTTCCAGGCTGTTTCAGACTTATCAATAGGCAATTAGTCTTAGCAATGGTCTGTTAGTCCAACTTCTGAATGAACATGAGAGGAGAAGCAGAAAGAGACTGCAAAAAGTATTCAGACTACAAATATAATGCTTTCATATGTGTCTCTGATCACCTCAGAAGATAGTTTGAATGATCAGTTCACACATTTTAATGCCAGGTCTTTTACCTTTACTGGCTGATGTGATTTTTGAGTTGTGCAGTGAAATATTTGTCACTTCTCCATTGACGCATTTCCTTAAACTCAAAATCTTGTATACACTCATAAGAATTCCTTTACAACATAACTATAATATTTGGTTGTTCTTTATAAAAAAGCTTAAAAGGCAAAATAATCAGCACGCCATACATGTAGGCAAAAAAAGCAGCCAATGGAGAGAACAAACATAAAAGTCAAAAATGACGACAAGTGCTGAACCTGCTGTTTTTGTTTTCAGACTTTGACCTTTGCAGTTTGCTCATATATTGATTTTGGATTTCTTTAGTGTTTTGCCTACACAATTGGTGTCCTTTACCCTTTGGCTATTGAGGAGATGGCTTCTTTGATGCACTCATTCAGCAAAATCAGTCAGCACAGTATCAGTGTTTGTTTTTTTTTTTTTTGTTTTTTTTTTAAAGCATCAAATTTATGAATGTAAGTTTCTTAAAGTAACGGTTCTCTAAAAAGAAATTAAATAACAGAGTTTTAAGACTTACACCTGACGACAAACTTGAAGCATGTTACCACAAGTACCTAACACCTCCTATCATCCAATCATGAATGACATGCATTCTCTTCCTCCTGTCACATTCGCCCTATTCACAATCCCACAATTCCATGTGCGAACGGCAACATCCGATGTAGTTGTT